>PVJC01043413.1:0-14544 GCA_004026665.1 Murina feae
AGTGAGTGACATTTTGATACCACATTTTTTTATGACTCATGCATCTTAAGGGAAATTTAACATGGAAGTTAATGGGTTGGCGATGAGGCTAAAGAAACGTGCCACTAACAGGAAACTTCCCAGAGGTCATCAGCCATTCAACAAAAGTTTACTGAGGAGTCCTCAGTGACAGACATTATGCTGACCACTGGTGATAAGATGAATGGGCACAGTTACCCATCCTGGTCCAAAGCACTCCTCACTGAAACAGGCAAACGATAGTTATAACATGATTTAATATGTGCAGCAAAACTTGCTGTAAAAATTGTCCCAGAAAACAGCTGCGTAGGGCTTGGTTATTAACATGTATCACTAAGGGAAGTCCATTATTTCTCATGCTACATAATTTCTAAGTAGACTGAAAACTCCTGGAGGGCAAGTTATACTTTCCTCCATCCTCATGATAGGCAGCTATCTATAGGGTGTCCCCCCAAACTGTATCCATACTTTGAATAATTATTCATTTCAATAGGTTAAATCTGAAAAGAAAGAAACATCAATTGAGCTACCAGCTGTTCAGTGTGTATACATTTTTGGGGGGACATCCTGTACTTAGAAGACTCTCAAATAATTATTGCCTGTGAGTTAATATACACTTTCAAACAGGTGGAGACATTTTAGTAATCTCATTAAACTCTATTTCAGAAGATTTTCATATTGCTTCTTCCAAATATTTGAAAAGCCTTATTAGTTACTAGAGGCCCAGTGTATGAATGCACCAGTGGGGTCCCTCGGCCTGGTCTGCAGGATGAGGCCGAAACCAGCTCTTTGACATTCCCCAAGAGGTCCCAGATTGTGAGAGGGCACAGGCCAGGTTGAGGAACCCCATCAGTGCATGATCAGGGCCGGGAGGGATATGGGAGGTTGGCCAGCAAGGGAGGGACTGCAGGAGGGCTCAAGAGCATGTCCGGCCTATCTCGCTCAGTCCAGGTAGGCTGGACAGATAGGTTGGACCCCAGCAGCAAGCTAACCTACCAGTCAGAACATTTGCCCCCTGGTGGTCAGTGCATATTTTGTGAGTGTTTGAGTGACCTTACCATATCATTAGAATGGACGACTGGACACTTAGCATATTAGGCCTTTATTATATAGGATCCTCAGTAGCTCTACTTCTCCCCTTTGGCTCATATTCAACATCAAGGTAATGAGAATGTGTCTCCTTTTGATGAGAATAAATAGAAAATGTTACCATAACCAGAAATGATAACATTCCTCATGAACCTGCTTAACTTAAAACAAGTTCCTTGATACATCTTCTTAAAGGTAATTCACTTATATATTTGCCTTTGAAACTGATAATCAGCATGAAACACATTTATCTTGATGTTTTGCTGACCTTTTCACAGCAAGGATTCAGGAATCTGGAGAAGGGGCTGATACATAAATGGATAGAGACTAGACAAGAAATATAAATTTGGAAGGCATTGGGGGAGACAGATGGAAACCAGCTCTCTAGTGGAGTGGCTCCCTGAATGTCTGGACTCACAGCTTTTTATTCACACATTTTGCCCAGTAGCAAAACATACTAAAGATAAGGTTTGGTAAACAGTAAAAGATTATAAGCTTAGGGGACTTCACTACAGCTTTTCAGCCAGCAGCAGGGAAATATAATGCTGATATTCAGCCCTGCTGAATATCAAAACTCATCAGCCTTTTGAGGACTTTTTGCATTTATTATGCCTGGCTGGACTTAGCCTCCAGCAGCCTGAAGTATACATAGTCTGCTCACATTACTTGGACTCCATAATGAATTTACATGGCAGGCTTATTGCAGGTGTTTTGTGGACTCTACCTATCTGGGCCATGAAAGCTCAGGGAATCTGCTTAAACTCTGGGAAGGAGCAGCTGTTCAGCTCTAGAGGGTGAATTCAGGGCCCATTTTTTAGATCCTGACTGCACGGCCTGACACCCTTGCCAGTTACTGGATAATAAACAAACTGTCTTTGAATGCTCAGCTCCTGTGTTAATAGCTTTAATATATTGGTTGTTTATACGAAAGAAGTTGGGAACTCATAAATTCTCCAGTCCCATGAGAAAATATTTTGGAAGATAATTCAGAATTGATCACCTGAAATAAAATACATCTTAAATACATTTTTTCTCTTCTTCTTCTTTTTTTAATGCCAGATGCAGGAAGTACTGAAGGCAAAGGAAGAAATCTATTCACCATTTAGTTTGTTTCTTCACAGGTTAACATAACAGCAAGAGATTCTCATTTCAAAAGACAGTGAAGTGAGTGCTAGCAAATTCTTATAGGAAAATAAATGCAAAAAATCCAGGTTGGTCTCCTGTAGTATCAGAATCATAATGTTTCCTCTGATTTTTCTAAAGACGCTTAATTTAAATGGGATATATTAAAGTCAAGTTCTAAAGCCTGTGCCAAATAGCTTATTTCCAAATACAGTTAAATAGTCAAATTTGATCTAATGCAATTTTTATGAGGATGCTATATGTGATGCCATAAAATTAAATCCTAACCTTAATATGTTTACAGGTTTCGTCTTTGTCACCTTTATCCCCATCCCCATCCTCACTTGCTTACTTTGTTTTTATGGGTATCAGAGAGGACTTAGCTCTTTTTTTATTTTGTTTTATTGCTTAAAGTATTACAAGAGTGTTAAATAAGTCTCCATTTTTTCCCTTGACCTTCCCCCCTCCTCTCCTACCACCTAGTATCTTGTGTCCATTGATTATGCTTATATGTATGCATATAAGTCCTTCAGTTGATCTCTTAACTCTCCCCCAACCCTCCTGAGCCTTCCAGCTGTAGTTTGACAGTCTGTTCAATGCTGTTCTGCCTCTGTACTATGCTGCTGTAAAAAAGAAGGAATTCTTACCATTTGCAGCAGCACGGATGGAACTGAAGAGCATTATGCTAACTGAAATAAGCCAGTCAATGAAAGAAAAATACCACATGATCTCACTTATTTATGGATAATTAAGACCACTATAAATTGATGAACATAAACATATACAGAGGACTTAACTCATAATTATGTGATGACCAGTTAGATTTTCAAACATTGCTTATTGGTGTCATAGTGATCTGCTTTTAGCCTTTCCATTAGCATGTCTATAAGAAAGTATAAAAGTAGAAAAAATATATACATGTATGCATTCAAATTTCTTTCTACTGGTAATTCTGGTAAAAGTTTTGGTGGACAAATTATAATGTTAGGACATACATCGTGTGTGGGTAGTGTCTTTTCTTTCTCCCTGGGGACAGGAAGGACAGGCTGGGAGTCAAGGCTCAGACCCTCACTTTCTAGCTTTATACCATTGAGCAAGTCAGCCACCTATTCATCAAGATGCAGCTTCTCTCTACAGTTTACTCTCATCTTAAAAAATACAAATCTCTTAGGCTTTTATTGTGAAAATATAGATTGCTGTGAAGATATAGATTATGAAAGCAGTTGAGGTCAACTTTATGTGGGAAAGTATCTGCAGAAAACCAAAGCTCCAATGACATTAAATTGTGTATAAAAGACTATTATGTCCATAAAGTAGGGTGTGTTGAAATTTAAAAAAATAAAGTTGTAGAAATTTAAAATATGAAAATGAAATACTTAACATAATAGATGAGCTTAAAATATAAGTAACTCTAATGGTAAAATATTAGAGAACCCAGAAACCTAGCTATACAAAAGACAGGCACACAAAAATCAATAGCTTTCCTAGACTTCAGCCACAACTAATAAGAAAATGCAATGGAAAATTATGTTGTTTACAATAGCATTAAAATATAAAATAATCAGAATATCTCTAAATAATAAATCTACACAATACCTAAGTAGAAAAAGCTTAACTTTAGTGAGGGACAAAAAGGACAACTTTAATAAATGATGATAAGATCTACTATGAAATAGAATGGGAAGATTAATATTATAAAGTGATTCACTCTCCCCCCAAGTAAGCTATACCTTCAATGTAATCTCCCATCTAAAATTCTAACAGAATTTTTAAAGGTAATTTTATTTTTTCATTTTTTAAAATACTCACCCGAGAACATGCTTATTGATTTTGTAGAGGGGGCAGGAGGGATAGAAAGCAAAATATAGATTTGTTGCCTCCCATACACACCCCAACCAGGGATCAAACCTACAACCTGTGTTTGTGCCCTAACTGGGAATTGAATCCGAAACCTTTCAGTGTACTGTATGACACATAACCAATTGAACACACTGGCCAGGGTTAAAGGTAATTTTAAAGTTCATATGGAAATACTGGTTAGGATAACATGAGAAAATATTTTAACTTCCCTCGAATCTCTAAAAACAAACTAAAAGTAAGAAAAACATTAAAAAATAGAAAATTTTCAATTTTTCATGAAACAGTGAAATAGTCACAACTCCAAACCATAAACCAGTGGTTCTCAACCTTCCTAACACCACAACCCTTTAATACAGTTCCTCATGTTGTGGTGACCCCTAAGCATAAAATTATTTTCATTGCTACTTCGTAACTGTAATTTTGCTACTGTTATGAATCATAATGTAAATATCTGATATGCAGGATGTATTTAGGCAACCCCTGTGAAAGGGTCGTTTGACCCCCAAAGGGGTCATGATCCACAGGTTGAGAACCGCTGCCATAAACTGTGAAGTATTTCAGTATAAAGTATTGCTGCCAAATAATGTGAGATCTTGAATAAGAAATGGAAAGATGCTGAGCCAAGTAGGCTCCTCTTAGACCTGAGAGCAGATCACATTACTTGAAGGACCAGCCAATTACATTGTTTAGAGCACAGATGGGATCAGGTGGATGGGCCAAGAGAGAAATGGGGGCAATCGTGTGACCCTTCAAAATGAAAGGTGAGTACAAACTATGCTGACCCACACTCTAGCCTCCTAGTTAGGACACTGTGGGAAGCTATTCCTGTGATGGTTATTGGGGTGTAAGGGCTGGGATGGGGGGAGCAATTTCCAAATCAAAACATAATTCACCTCTAATTGATGTGCTTTTTCTTAATGACATCTTGATTTCAACTGAAAAAGAAAAAGATGTATTCCAAATAGAAAGCAAAGAGACAATAGATGCTTGAGATTAAGGCAATGTAAAGTATATAGAGTAAAATGCAAAAGCCATTTCCTTACACTTACATGAACTTATATACAAATGTCACTTTTTACATAGATCAGTATTTTTTTAGAAATGTTATATGTAACTTAAAATACTCTAAACAATGTAATTGGGTGGTCCTTCTCTAAACAAAATGATCTAAGTAATAGGTACATTTTTAATGGGAATATACGTTTCTCCCCTGCTTATCCACTAGAGTTAAAGTTGTTTTTACTGCCACATTCTGAGCCCCTGAACTGCCACAGTAGTTGACCCTCTGTCTTTGGTAGGTTTTTGTCTAATGAGTGAATGTGCAGTTTGTAGTGAGGATCCATTGAAAGGTTCTTGTGAAAGGCTTATGTAAGCACAGGTACTTGTGTGTTCATAAAACCTGACTTTAAATTATGAGAATAAAACCCTGGGAAGGCATGTGCCAGAACAGTTGATTGAAAATTGAAATCATTGGGCAGCCAGTTGTTTGACTGATTAGCTTGGAGAATTGATCAGTCATTTTGGTACAAAAGAGGCTCAACAATATCTGATAGAGCCTTGAAATCCCTACTGAGTGTTGGCCAGGTCTGTGGACAGCTCCCAGACCATGTGGACAGCCTATCAAATCAGCTAAATATGAGATACAATACCAAATATGTGGATTTCCAAAAATAATATAAATAACACTTTTCTCTAACTTCAAACCACACCCCATATTTTCCATTTAGATTGTTTTTGAATTGAAGTTCTAAATTCCTAACCATATAGTAATGTTTAAGAGTTATTAGATTTATGCATTATGAACTCAGAAAAATACATTTCTATAAAATAAAAATTTACAACTGGAGTGGAACTGTTAGGAAACTAGCATAGAAGAAGACAGTTGAATACTGCAGAGGTTCAGGAAAAGCCTTTATTCAAAGCAGCTGCTGGCTCAGGGGACTCAAAGATCCAGATTCTGAACAACTTGGACAATGAGATTTTCTCCTTATATATTTCTGAATTTCTTTGTTTCCTAACTACCAGCTTCTGTAGTGGACTCCCACAGCCCCCTCAATCAGTTAGATGGTTAATTTAGATTGTATCTAATGTTCATCCTGGATGGTGCCGGTGACTTTCCTCTAGATAAGCTGTTACATCCTTGGTTTATGGCTCTTGTAAATTGGAAGTATTTAGGTAAATAGGTCTTGTAAGACCAGATAATTAAGGGGCAGTAACTTTAGGCTGTCAGGAATGTGCATTAGGGATACCGATTAACTAGGTGCAGAGTCTGGCTGCTAGTCTCCTACATTCTTTTACAAATGGAGTTAATTATTTGCTAGCAAGAGTGTGCAGAAGGCAGTACTAGAACAATTTCAGATTGCTAGTACCCCAAGAATCTCTTATGCTCCCCATCGAAGATCTGAGTACTTTGGGGGCCAGGTAGGTGATGTAATTTCGTGATAGTCCAGAATACAAGATAGTGAGAAGTGGTGGGAACAGTGGCTAAGTGGAGGATGCATGCCCTCCAAAAAGACCTTATGTTCAATTTTAATTTTAAACAGTATTATGATCAAACGTAACTGGCAATGGCCAGTTTGTGACCACAGGTATAATTGCCATAAACAATCCACTTCTGTTAGAATCTCCTCCTGTCCACCCCTACCTCAGGCCATTCTCATTTCCATCTTTACTTTTTTTTTTTTTTAATATACTAGAGGCCTGGTGCACAAAAATTTGTCCACTCAGGAAAGGGGGGGATCCCTCTGCCCAGACTATGCTCTCTCACAGTCTGGGACCCCTCAGGGGATGTCCACCTGCTGACTTACGCCTGCTCCCCAGGGGGGTAGGGCCTAAGCTGGCAGGCAGACATCACTCTGGCAGCTTAGGAGCCCTCGGGGGAATGTCCACTTCCCAGGCCTAAGCTGCAGTCGGACATCCATAGCACTGCTGAGGAGGCAGAAGAGACTCCCGCCACCACCGCTGTGCTGGCAGCCGTTAGTCTGGCTTGTGGCTGAGCAGAGATACCCCTGTGGGAGTACACTGACCACCAGGGGGCATCTCCTGCATTGCATGTCTGTCCCTGGTGGTGAGTGTGTGTCATAGTGACCCAGTCATTCCCAGTTGTTCTGCTGTTAGGGTTATTTTGTCTATTAATCTTTTATTATATAGGACAGAGGCCTAAGGCTCAGATGGGAGTCAACCAGTTTGCCCTGAAGGGTGTCCTGCTGGGGTGCCTGGACAGCCTGGGTGAGGGGCTGATGCCTCTTTGCAGGCTGGTCACAGTCCCTTCAAGGTGGGGGTCCCCACTGGGGTGCCTGGTCAGCGTGGGTGAGGGGCTGATGGCTGTTTGCAGGTTGGCCACAGTTCCTTCAGGGTGGGGGTCTATACTGGGGTTCCTGGCCAGCCTGGGTGAGGGGCTGAGGGCCATTATCAGGTTGGCTATGGCCGTGGGCTAGAAGCAGGTATCTGGAATTTATTTAACTTCTATAATTGAAACTTTGTTGCCTTAGTCCCCCTCAAAGCCGCTGGCTGGAGGCAGGTATCTTGGGTTTATTTACCTTCTGTAATTGAAACTTTGTTGCCTTGAGCGGAGCTCAGGGCCTGCAGGGCAGGTGGGAATCTTGGCTTCTTCCATCACCGGGGAAACACAAGCCTCCTGCCTCACTATAGCTCCTTGGCTGCTGCCATGATTGTGACAAAGTGAGGGTTAATTTGCATATGCCTAAGTAGAAGACCCCCAGGCCCTCTGATCACCAGCTTCACAGAGCCCAGGCTCTGCAATCACCGGCTCTGATACTGCCCCCTGCCATCGCTGGCTCTGCCCTTGCCCCACTGCAGCCTCTGGCCAAGGCTACAGGCCTGGGCAGGGGGCCCCCAGGCCCCTCCAATTGCTGGCTCCACCCGAGGCTCTGAGATTGTGGGCTCTGCAACTACCCCACTGTAGCCTCTGGCCAAGGCTTCAGACCTGGGCAAGGGACCCCCAGACCCCTGCTTTGCCAGCTTCACCTGTGCCCAGACCCCTGTGATCACAGGCTTTGCCCCTGCTCCTCCAATCGCTGGCTCTGCAGAGCCCAGGCCCCTGCAATCTCTGGCCTTGCCCATGCCCAGGCCTGAGGCCTGGGTAGGGCACCTTCATACCCCTCCGATCACCAGCTCTGCCCTTGCCCATGCCTGAGGCCTCTAGCAAAGGCCTCTGACCTGGGCAGGGGACCCCCAACCACTTCTGATCTCCTGTTCTGCCCTTTGGGCTCCCTGCCTCCCCTGCCACCTGCCTGGCTAACAATGGCAGGGCTGAGCTAGGCTGAGTGCTGCCATCTTGTGGCCCATGGGGTGGCCATCTTTGTGACAGAGTGACTCCTAATTTGCATATTATTCTTTTATTAGATAAGATGTGGCTATGGGTACTGCCATCTTGTGGCTATGGGGCGGCCATCTTTGTGACAGAGTGATGCCTAATTTGTATATTACTCTTTTATTTGATAGGATTTTAATGATTTTCTACAGAGAAGAAGGGAGAGGGATAGAGTCAGAAACATCGATGAGAGAGGAACATTGATCAGCTGCCTCCTGCACACTCCCCAGTGGAGATGTGCCCGCAACCAAAGTACATTCACTTGACCAGAATAGAACCTGGGACCCCTGCATATGCAGACTGATGGTCTATCAACTGAGCCAAACCAGTTAGGACGCCATCTTTACTTTTTGTGCCTGCTATTTTATCAGCCAGAAACTTCCTTCCAAGTCTTTTGTCTCCAAATGGTGATCATTTTGCTCAGCTAAGATCACCTTTTACCTCTCCAGCAAGCACTCTCAAGAACCTTCCATCCCTGAGCTCCTCTTCTGAAGCCCCAGGGAGAGCTGAGTCCAGAGTTAGGCCAGTGGGGAAGGCTAGTCTGTTCAGGCGGGGTTGCCTTCAGTATGAGCAGCAGGAGCTCAAGCCACCCAAACCTGCTGACCTGGAAGGAGGGCAGGGCGACTGTGTGGAACAGAGAGCTCTTCCTTTCACTAATCTCCTACCTGATCCCTATGCTGTCAAGCCATCCATCCTAGGAATCAGATCATAATTAGCACCCCAGTTTTGTTGAGCCTTCCCACTTTTGAGTGGCAAGGTATGCTGTGCTTTATTTTGAAGAAAAATTTGAGTTTGTTGCTAAGATTTACAAATAAAGAGAACTAACATGAAACCTAGATTTCTGGTTTATTTTGAAAAAGCTGAAATGCAGGAATACTGGGGGAGCAGAGGTCTCTCCCCTCTCCCCAGACAACAATGAGCTGGCACTGAGAGATGGCTGCCCTCCCCTTAACTCAGGCTCCCACCTCAGTCACAACTCCCAATCAACCCCTAATCTGAGCCCAGGGGGCATCTGCCAGGGCCTACTGAGTCTGCACAGAGGCTTTGTCAGGTGGGGCGAGGAGCACAGGTAGGAGGAAAGTGTAAGAATAAGGCTGTCCTCCTTAATTACGCTGCCTAACTGACCTCTGTAGAAATGTGAATTTGCTACTCTTCGTATCAAAGCATATTCTCTTTCATATGAAACCATTTATATCTTAGAGAAAATAAAAGTGCAGCTCCTGCCTGCTGTTTGTAATGTAATGTAATGTAATGTGGTTGCATTCCATTTGTTCATCAGCTAGTTGGTCTCCTGTTTTCAAAACTGCATTAGAAAATTTTCCCCAAATGCAGGGGTTATTTTAAATCTCTACTAAATTTTATTTGGATTTATACAAACTCGTTGGCCTCAGAAACTTCTGAGAACTTAGAGTTAGATGTAAGTAAAATTAAGTAATTTAGTATTGATTTAAATAGCAATAATAGCCAATGTTTCTAACAGCTTGGCAGCGAGTTCTACTCAGGGACTTACTTTGTTTAATATTTTTTATCAATGAGATAGAGGGACAAACTGCAGGCTTGTCAAACTTACAGTTGATATTCACCTGAGAGGTATAGCACACATTCTGAATAAAATATTGAGATTCTGGGAGATAGCAACAGACTGGAAAAATAAACTACTACATAGATTTAAGTTAGTTCGACAAGCCTACTCTCTGAATTATTACCATGGGTTGAACATGCTGTCAGATTTTGTTTTAGGCTTTAACTGATGCCCAACTCTGGGTAAGTGCATTTTCAAAGAAATATACATTAGCAAGCTGTAATATTCAGAATGCATCTATAATAATAAAAGCATAATATGCTAATTAGACTGGGCAGCTGAAAGATCTTCCAGATGTCCTTCCAGAAGAACTTCCAGATGAAGCTGGAGATGTGAGGGCCAAGCCCTTTGCACCAATTTCATGTATTAGGCCTCTAGTTTGAAATATGAAATCGCTTTTTAATTTGTTTAAATGAACAAATTAAAAAATGAGCTGTAAATCAGAACTTCATTTTTTCCCCTTAAATTTTTACATAATGAACTCAACCCATGGCCTAAAAAACAATCTCATTATTTTTCCCTGGGCTCTGCATTATCATTAATAAAATGAACATTATCTGAAAAAAAAAAAAACCCTCACAGATGATTGTCAAGTCAGAAAGCATTTGCCTCTGTTTCTGTGATAAGAGGAATAGCCCTTATCCACAAGAATCACTTCTTTCCCCCAAAGAAACCAATGATTAGAGCATAAAGCTACTTCCAATTGCAAGGTGTCCATGGTTACTCTGGGACTGCTTGAGTGACTGCATTTCTAGAAGGTGTATTGTGTTGCTCTTTTCTTACATGCAGAGCACCTCAGCTATTCCTGAGACACATGGATTAGACAAGTGGTTGTTTTTGTGCATTTTGCCTTTTTCCAAACTCTAGTTGATTGATGTAGGGAGTTAAACTAGTCTGAAGCTTCCCTGCAGAGTCCATTTTTTTTCTCACTAGTGGCCTGATGCACAAAATTCATGCATAAGGTGGGGGTTCCCTCAGCCCAGCCTGAACCCTCTCCAATTGGTAACCCCTTGGGGGATCAGGCCTAAATCCGTGGTCAGACATCCCTCTCACAATCTGGGACTGCTGGCTCCTAACCGTTCACCTGCCTGCCTGCCTGATCACCCCTAGCTGCCTCTGCCTGCCTGCCTGATTGCCCCTAAATAACCTCCCCTGCTGGCCTGATCTCACCCCAACCGCTCTCCCCTACTGGCCTGATCTCACCCCCAACTGCCTCTGCCTCGGCCCCCACCACATGGCTTTGTACAGAAGGAAGTTCGACATCTGGAAGATGGCCAGTTGACCGAATCTAATTAGTATATTACCCTTTTAGTAGTATAGAAAGATTACATAGGATAGGATTGCTTAAATGGGGCAGGGGAAGCCTTTTTCACCAGGTGGAGATGCTCTTGGCATAAAAAAATACATAATGATAGCCAGCCATATGCATTATACTGCCAAACCAGTCATTAAAAAATTGAACCACTTTCTTACACCTTACAGCAAACAGCTTTGCCCTTAAAACCCCTCCTCAGCCCTCTCACCACTGCCTTTATTGCCAGCTGCTTTTGGAGTCTGTAAACTTAGATTCCTCAGAGCTGTGGGAAACAGATGAGTAAGGTCATCTGGGATGGAAGGACAATGGAAAATGAAGAGCTTGTAGAAAAGTAGGTCCAAAATGGATTGGATGCAACTTCTGATTTTTCAAGAAAAGTTAGGAATCTGTATTTTTTATGTGAAATTAATTTTTATGTTGAAAGTATTTTACATTTTCATTTAAACAAATAAAAAGACAATTGTGCAGGCCAAATATAAACTGTCAGATGATAAGTATTTTAGGTTTTACAAGCAATACGGTTTCTATGGCAGCTACTTAATTCTGCCAGTGTAGTCCAAAAGCAGGCATATATACTATGTAAATAAATAAACATGGCTGTGCTCCAACAAAACTATATTTGTAAAAAGAAGTAATAAGTTGGATTAGGCCCAGGAGCTGGCTGTAGTCTGAAAATTCCTGCCTAATCAAACTATGTTATCTTATATTTCTTCACAGTCTCCAAGGGATGGTAGAGTTTTTTCCTTTGCCTGAAATGTCATTCTTCATCTCTTAGGCACCCATCAACACTGATCTCAGGAAAACCTGTCTGAGAAACCATGTTCTTGCTAAAGCCCAGTGGTGTTAGAGGCCTCTGGGCTCCCATTTTCCCTGGAACATTATTTCTACCACCCTGGACTTTCTGTTGTTTCATTTCTTTCCCTGATTAGACCATGATCATTTCTCAGGCAGGCATTTATCTAATATCTAATTTATTGAGCAAATAAGATTAGTTGATATAAGTAAAAGTTAGATATCTAATCTAGCCATGTTAAAAAAAAAAGATTTTTCTTTATCCATATTTAGGAGAGTCCTCCTGGGAGATGTTACTAAGCATCATTTGGGGAAGAAGCTGGGGGAGTTGTCAGCCTCCTGGGTCAGGAGGTAGTAATACTGAGGCTGTGCTCAGTTCTGCTCATGACTAGCTCTTGTCTGTCTGGGTCACTTTGATACCCCCAGCCCTTGATTATTTATGTCTGTAGAGTCAGCTTGACATAATGATCCATAAATGTCTCTCACCTCTAAAAATTCTCTAGGATGTTTTCTGAACATTTTAAAGCAGAATAAATATAGTTTAACCCTATTTAATGCATAATCCAGTAATAAGCTCAGATATCATCAGAAGGTATGTAGAGCTATTTATTTAATGTTCCAGATTATCCATTGTGTGTGTGTGGGGGGGAGGGAGCGGGGAGGGGAGAGGGTATTGCTAAAATAGTTTTCTCCTCCTAAAATTTTAGTTCTGAATTTGTATACTACTAGAAATCTCTAACTTTTTCAATTTGCTGTTTTTAATGTTTTATATTATAAAACTAGATAATCACCTTCTCTAAGCTTCTTAGAATCATGTAGTCAGTGCAAGTGGAAACAGAATAACCAACTTTATTCAGAGTAAGGTCAGTTCCTCCTTCTGTCACACATACCATGGGGCCTCTAAGCACCTGTTTTCCTCATCCATAAAAAGGGGATAATTATACACACCGAATGCAGTTGTAAGAGTCAATAATAATATATTATTTATAGTACCTAATACATAGCAGAAACTCAACAAGATGCTTACTACACTTATTTTACTATTATTATTTGTTCTGACTTATCTCCTGAGATAATTTTAATGCATAGACTTAAACTTTTATAAACTATGTTCTTTTATTATTATTTCAAAGTTTGGGCTCATAGCTGTCTTTTAAAAAGCCAAGATTGTCAAATAGGTAGCATCAGGGAAAACACCCAGTATCCCTCCCACTGACACATAAAAGGACCCCATGAATACAGAGTCTGAATGGATAGCTCAGTCGCAGGAGTGGGAAGTTGTCAGTCTTAACTATGGTTTACATCTTTCTAATCCTAATAAAGAGACAAAAGTGTTGTCCTGGGTCCCTACTGAAGGCCATGTGAGCAAAGACCCGATCTGATTGCAGCCCATTCAGAGAGCAGTTTCTCCCCATGTTTCTGGGCAGTCAGGGAGTGCATTCTTGTGTCTGTGAGAAGACTATGACTTCAAGTACCTGGAATTTGAAGAAAGCCCTAAGGCTATTTTCTTCCAAGTTTGAGGTATAGCTGAATATTCTTTGTGGCTTATTAGAAAAGAGAGGCACAAATAATTGAGAGCCAGGAAGACTGATCAAAGAACCAAACATACAGTTTACCAAATGATGTATATCAAGTGTGAGAAGGAAAGGAATCAGAAATGAGTGCAGGCCTAACAAATGAGTACAGGGACTTGTTTAAAGAGCCAACCAGAAACAGGATCATGGAACTGAGTTCAGGAAATAATACTCTAGACACTGAGAGATGGTGTATTCATCAGAAGGCTGGTTGAAGACCTTCAAAGGAAACAGAGGAAGTGCCCACACTCACTCAGTGACTGACTGCTGCTCTGGAGCAGGGGGCAACTGGAAACACAAGCAGAGGGAATGTTCAGAACCTGAAGGAGAAAGAAAATGTATTCTCTCATAGGAGTGCTCAATATTAAATATGCCAATTCTCTTCAAATTAATTTTAAAATGTAATGGAATTTCTAAAAATAATATGACATTTTCTAAAATCCAATAAAATTATTTAAATTTCATATGAAAGAAAAATGATTTTGTTATAGGTGTTCCCAGACAGCCCTGAGTCAGTGGGAGAGTGCTGTCCCCAACCTCGATCCTTGTCTTCTCATATAAGTGAATTTTGTAAAACAGACTTTTACTATGTGTGAAAACCCAATTTATTGAAGCATGCACCTTTATTGAAAAAGTAAAGCAAGCAAACCTGGTTTATGAAGCACAGGTGGGCTCTCAGCTAATCTGAAGGGCAAATTGGGGAGGGGCCTGAGGTGCTATATACCCTCCTGTCTGTAGAGCTCAAAATTCCTCTGCTGATTATTTTGGCACAAGTGAATTCTCAAGTCCCTTTTTACTTTGTTGTGGCCTTCCCAGAATTCATGAGAAGCACCTGGCAACTTTATCTTGCCAAACCTTG
>PVJC01043414.1:0-14528 GCA_004026665.1 Murina feae
CCCTGGCCACGCTCAAAAAAGAGAACAACATGCAGGGGAGGGCAAGAGTCTGAGAGATCAACATAGAGGGGGTGCCTGCTCCAAGCCTCCACGGTGTGCCTGGGGGCAGGCCCCCGGCAGGTAGACACACACAGGAGGACTGCTCCGAGCCTCAGATGCAGCTGGGGGCAGGTCCCCAGTGGTGACACACACACATACATACACACACACAAAAGGCGCCTGGCAGACTGGGGCCATCATAGGACATCCACTGAGGGGTCCCAGACTGTGAGAGGGCACAGGCCGGGCTGAGGGACTCCCTCCACCCCGAGTGCACAAATTTTTGTGCACCGGGCCCCTAGTCTATAATAAAAGCATAATATGCTAATTAGATCAGACAGCCAAACAACCTTCTAGACATCATTCCTGATATCCTTCCAGATGAAGCTGTGGCGGTGGGGGCTAAGGCAGAGGTGGTTAGGAGTGATCACGCAGGCAGGCAAGCAGTTAGGGGCAATCAGGCAAGGAGGCAGAGTGGTTAGGGGTGATCAGGTAGGCAGCAGAGGCAGTTAGGGACGATCACTCAGGCAGCAGAGGTGGTTAGAGGCAGCAGAGGTGGTTAGGGGCAGCAGACAGGCGAGCATTTAGGAGCCAGCAGTCCCAGATTGTGAGAGGGACGTCCAACTGGCAGTCAGACATCCCCTGAGGGGTCCCGGATTGCGAGATGGTGCAGGCCAGGCTGAGGGACACCCCTCCCATGAACGAAATTCGTGCATGGGGACTCTAATTTAAAATAAGCATCTTCCCCAGTTTTATAAAATAGCCATGGTATGGTAAAAAGCAAGTTTTTATAAAAGCAGAGCATAGAAACATACTAAAAAGCAAATAGAATTGGTGTTAGGTTCTTAAAAATAAAGAGATAATTTGACTTTTAAAACAAACTACTGGAAATAGAATTATACTGTATGCCAATGGGTAACATTAAGCATTAAATGTACTGTTTTTATTGCTTCATACCTTTATTTGTGGCAGACCCATCTTTGATCTTCTGCTTCAGTGACTGCAGCACATTTTGCACTTGCTCAAATATGATGTCCACTTTTCCATCATCCTCCAGTTCCATCCAGAAAGTTTTTGCGTCCCCTAAGTATAAATCAGTGAGTAGTCTAAGACCTCAATAGAAATCAATTGTAGCCCTGGCTGGGTAGCTCAGTTCGTTAGAGTATTGTCCTGACATGTCAAGATTGTGAGCTCAATCCTGGTCAGGGCAGATACAAATATCAACCTATGAATGCATAAGTGGATGTCTCTCTCTCTCCCTTCCTCTCTCTCTCAAATTAAAAAATTTAAAAATAGACTGTAATTTCCCCATGGTACATGCTATAAATAGTCTGTTTGGTTTATAAATAAAATAAAGTTTTAATTATCTTTCACTTTCTTTGAGGAAGATGATTTTGGTAATGGTTTCTTTTTAAAAATATATATTTTATTAATTTTTTACAGAGAGGAAGGAAGAGGAATAGAGAGTTAGAAACATCAATGAGAGAGAAACATCGATCAGCTGCCACCTGCACACCTCCTACTGGAGATATGCCCACCACCAAGGTACATGTCCTTGACCGGAATCGAACCTTGGACCTTTCAGTCCGCAGGCCGACGCTCTATCCACTGAGCCAAACCGGTTAGGGCGGTAATTGTTTCTTAACAAAAAACTAGATACAAGGAATATGATCTAAGTATGTCACTTGTTTCTGCTAACTTAGAAAATATGTTGATAACTTTAGTGACATTACTTCTTGACTGGAAAAAAAAAGGAATGACTTCATTCAAGGGTGGTGGTGGACATTCACAGACACATTCATTTAAACACTTTAAGGAATATAACATCCACTGAGTATGGAGGTGAATGGCTTCTGAATAAAACATCTCGACAATTGTTAAAATAATTAACAATTGGCTAATTGGGGCTGCTGCTATTTCTGTATTAACATTTTGCTCTGATGTGTACTACCCAAGACTGCCCAGCTTTAATGTTCAACAATGTTTTTTAAAATAACTTTATAGTCCAGCTGGTATGGCTCAGTGGTTGAACACTGAACTATGAACAAGGAGGTTACAGTTCAATTCCTGGTCAGGCATATGTCAGGTTTCAGGCTTGATCCCCAGCAGGGGGTGAGCAGGAGGCAGCCGATTAATGATTCTCTCTCATCACTGATGTTTCTATCTCTTCCTCTCCCTTTTTCTTTAAAATAAAAATTTTAAAAAGATTTAAAAATAAATTAAAAATGTATTTTATATTACTTTAAAATAATAACATGAAACAAAATGTTTGAAAGTTTTTATAAAGTTGTATAGATGATTCAAAATTTCACATGCCCAGCAAGCTAACCCCTTTAAAACTTCCTAGAGAAATAATCCTTTCAAAGTTAAAAACAAGAATATGAGAAAGGCAATTAAAATAAATTGGCCAAAGCAAAATCTCATTTAAACCAGGTTTACAAGTAACAAAAATATCATAAAATGTATTTGTAAAATGTTAAAATTAATTAATGAAGACTTAAGGAAAAGAGGAACAAAACAATTGCACTTCAGAAAGGTCACTTGAGAAGCCATGATGATTATTGAAAGCCCAGTGAGTTTACAAAAAGCCATATTTTCCTTAATAAAAATTAAATCTAGAACCTATAAGTTTGGCCATGCAGTGAAACTCTTCATAAGCTTAGGCCTCGGAGTTCTAACTCTTACTGGCAAAGTCACCTCACCAATAAAAGATGTCTGGCTAATTGGGGCTGCTGCTGTTTCTGCATTAACATTTTGCCCTGATGTGTACTACCCAAGACTGCCTGGCTTTAATTCCCATTGGTACAACTCAGACAATGCTTCATCGTTTAAAACAACGTGAGGACAAAAGTGATGAGAAATGATGCTGTAGAGGCACGCAGGAGCCGTAACATAGAGGGCCTTGTGTACAACGCTAAGCAACTTCATTTTTATACAGAAGGCCACAGAGAGACACTCAAGAGGTTTAAGCATCTTATAATGTGATTAGATTTGTTTCTTATATCACTCATGCGGCAGAGAAAAGAGGGAAGAGTCAAGAATGATTTCTAAGTTTCTGACTCAGGCAACCATATGTATACTAATGGTATGCATTGAGATAGGGAATCAAGGTAGAGGCACATATCAGAAATTCAAATAGGGTGAGTAAAATGGATACACAGGCTTCAGAGTAAGATCTGGTCCATATATACAAACTTTGCAGTCAATATCACACAACTGCTTGCTGAAGCACAGAGCAGATGATTAAGAACGTGAGGGAATGAGAAGAGGATCTTCTGTAGAACATCAACATGTAAGCGATGAGCACAAGAAAAGGAATCATGGAGACTGAGGAGCAAGGAGGTGGAAGAATAGTAGCGATCAACAGTCTGTGCTTTGGAATTCAGATGTATGTGGGTTTGAATCCCAGCACAGCCACTTAATTAGATGTGTGACTACATCTGTAAAATGGGAATAGCATCTACCTCAGAGTTGATGTACACAGATAAACACATGACAGTAAGAAATTACTGTATATAATTTAACAGGGAATATAGTCTTAGACAAAAGAAATTAATCTTTAAATGTGGAATTTTAGAAATCATTAGACTAAGTGGAGAAAATATTTTCTGAAGCAGGGCATTCTCAGAATCTTTAAAATCATTAAGTTTTTACTGACAGATAACCAACAAAAAAATCTTTGCTTTTAGGCAAAACTATTTGTAAAAGCACTTAACTGATTATTGTTACCATGTTTCTTTTCATGGATAGGATTCAAAACTTCATATTAGGGATTTATCTTTATTGAGGTGGACATTTAAAGGAAGGGTTTTGAAAGGTATTTACAAAGAGCTTTCTGTAGCATAATAATCCTCTGGTTTGAGAAAACAAGCAGTGATGTTGAAAGATAGCAATTAGGACTTACATGAATTTTTGCTTTTCAGTGACCATCATTTAAAGCTGTTACAAATGGCAATACATGATACCAAATTATTCAGACAGGAAGCATGTACAACAAATTATTTTAAAAGGGAACAGGGTAGCTCTAGCTGGTTTTGCTCACTGGTTAGAGCATGGCCCTAAGACTGAAGGGTCTTGGGTTCAATTCTGGTCAAGGGCACACACCTCGGGTTACAGGCTCAATCCCCAGCCCTGGATGGGGCGCATGCAGAAGGCAACCAATCGATGTGTCTCTGTTTCTCCCCTTCCCTTCCACTATCTCTATAAATCAATAGAAAAATATCCTTGGGTGAGGATTAACAAAACAAAACAAAGTGAACAGGGTAAATGTTTAGTCTTGGAATAGATTAATAAATAGGACACTGACAATATAAGATAATAAACCCAATCTGAAAATATGGAAATTATCTGCTTTGCAGAATAAATAAATGTAACTAAATAATTCATATTTATTTGTTCTAGGTTTTTAATATATTGATCCTTATTATATCCTTATTATCTCAAACTGCTAAGTTTATTTCTCATATTTCAATGGCTCTTGTTTCTCACTCTACTTGATCATTTTTCTTCATCTTCTTATTGTGGAAAATTTAACCACAGTAATATTAAGTAAGAAAAGAGGTAACCTCTCTAGCTGGTTTGGCTCACTGGATAGAGCATCCAACTGTAGATTCAAGGGTCCCAGATTCGATTCCGGTCAAGGGCATGTACCTTGGTTGCAGGCACATCCCGGGTTGGGGGTGTGCAGGAGGCAGTTGATCAATGCTTCTCTCTCATTGATGTTTCTAACTCTCTATCCCTTTCCCTTCCTCTCTGTAAAAAATCAGTAAAATATATTTTAAAAAAGAGGTAACCAATCTCTCTGATAAATGAGATTAAGAGATTCAGTTAATAACTTTTTTGAACAGAGACTAAATGAGTGTCATGCGAAGAAACATCTGACTGACTTCCATTTCAACAGCAGACCGTATAGATGGTTACTACAATGTAAACAATTTTAGTCTCTTGCTCCTTATTTGTGCATTGTATGCATGCTGAGGATTATCATCTAAAACAAATATTTCAGTATATTCGCTAGAAGACATTTAGTTACAAGGAATATAGGAGCAGGTACTTGAATTGAAAATCAAATTAGTATACTAACATTGCTGCTACTTGCCTCCAGAAATAAAGGCTGGTATGGTTCAGCTGGTTAAGCATTGTCCCAAGTACTGAGAGGTTGCTGATCCATGGTCAGACCACATGCCCAGATTTTGGTCAGTGACATGTGGAGGCAACAGATCGATGTCTCTCTGTCTCTCTGTCTCTCTGCCTCTCTCTCTCTTTCTCTTTCCCTCCCCGCCCTCCATCCTTTGCTCTCTCTAAGATCAATACATATTTAAAAAAAATATATCCACAATTATCAAGACTATTAAAATATTCTTCCTTTTTCCAATTTCTTGTCTGTGTGAAGCTTCAGTTTCTTTACACATTTTAGCCAAAGCAATATATTTGAACAGATTGAATGCAATAGATAGGAGAATCTCTTTTCTAGTAAGCCAACTATTAAAAATTTACAAAAGTGAAAAACAATGTTCTCACTAATTTTTGTTTTTAAAATGCTTATTTTTCACAAAAATATAATTCATGTTAACATGTTTATTTTTAAATGAGCCAATTAACTTTTATTTTAATCCTCATCCAAAGATATGTTTTTTAAGTTGATTTTAGAAAGAGAGGAAGGGAGAAAGAGAAACACTGATGTGAGAGAAACCTAAATCACTTGTCATCTATATGTGCCCTGACCTGGGATCGAACCCGAAACTTAGGTATGTGCCCTTACTTAGAATTGAACCTACAGCCTTTTTGATGCGCAGGACAATGTTCCAACCAACTGAGCCACCTAGAAGAACTCAATTAACATTTTTAAACTCCTCGGTTTCAATTTCCAATACAATAAATATGAACACATATTATTCACATAAACAAAAGCTGTTGGGGTTTTAAATTCTTTTAAGAGTATAAAGTAGTCCTAAGAGCAAAAGAAAGTTGAAGAACCACTGTCCTAGATAATGGTCCAGTGAAATCAGTACTATATGTTCTACATAAAACTTCATATGTAAAGGGCATTAAAACAATTCTATATAATACTGTAGTAGTACATAAATGACACTATGCATTTGTCAAAACCCAAAGAACTTTAAAGCACAAAGAGTGAACCTGAATGTATGCAAAATTTAAAATATCATTTAAGAGGTTAGGGATCCCTGGAAGGAATGAATGCAGACTGTGACAAGAGAATCTAATTGTATTAAAAATGTATAGACAATCTCCTGAAGAGCTGGGTGGGAAAGGTACTGACCTAAATAGCTGGAAATAAGTGAAGTCTGTAAACTAAAAGTAACAGCAACTGTGCACAAGCACTGCTGTTTCCCACCTGGGAATAAATGTACATTTCTGATACTACTATACGTACTAGTATATAGGCATACCTTGTTTTATTGTGCTATGCTTTATTGTACTCCACAGCTGTTGCATTTTATACAAATTGAAGGCAAGACCCTCCACCAGCAAAAATATTACAATTTGCTTTGATATTTTTTTGTAGTGTCTGGAATCCAATTCCCAATATCTACAAAGTATGCCTGTCTACTGAAATTGAGCAATTACATAAATGGATCAGAGCCACATTTCTCAATGTTGGAATGGAAGTTTACAGATAAGCAAGGAGTAGGCTAGAATGACCCACGTAGTAATGAATTAGAGTTGGACACATCAATACGGACACGTTTAGCCTAATATAGACTCACATGGTTACATATAGAAATACATATAGATACGTATATACAGGTATACACATCATTTCCATGCTCTGTCACCAAGAGGGCCTAAAGCAATGGAACCCCAGTAACAAAGAGCATACCTATTGCCCATATCTTGGTTTCTAATACAATTTTCCAATGAAAGGAAACAGGGCATATTCAAGAAATGGCTGATTCTAGGACCGGGACAGGAAATATATGTGAGTCTGGAGTATCTTCTAATACCATAAATAAAGAAGTACTAAAAAACAAAGTGAAACAGAACCCATCTACATTAATGGGAGTATGTTAAGGGGACACAGAGCCAATTGAAAGAGCTCCCAATGGCCAATCCTGGGACAATTTAAGAAACAAAATAAAGCAGTTCTAGAGTATAACCCAAAGTATAATAAGTATTCATTAATATATAAATAAATGATTGAATAAATACAAAGGTGGGGGAAAGGAGACAAGTATCCCGTATAGAACAATTCCAAATAATTAATGTAAATATTCTGTTCTGAAAGAGGAGCGTAAAATACCCATGGATTAAATGTGGGCTACACACAGTGACTTCCTGTCAAAGAGTACAGTAAGGAAAGGGAGATTTTTTAAAAAAATCATTTACAGTAGAGAAATAATATAACACTGTCAGCCAGATGATCAAGCTCAGTATCAATAAGTGAGAAATCATGTGGATAAATACACCCTTGATGTGATATGGTAAAATGGTACTTTACATCCCACAACCTTATAACCCTACTCATGAGGAAAAAAAAGCAGTCAACAATTTTAATAGAGGAGCATCCTAAAAAATACCTGGATACAAAATCCTACAAAATCAAAACCAAAGAAAGTCTGAGGAATGTCACATCTAAGAGGATCCTAAGAAGATATGACGAGTTAATGTAATGTGGTATCCTGGATGGGATCATGAAACAGAAAAAGACGTCAGGCAAAAACTAAGGAAATAGGAATAAACCATGGACTTTAGTTCATAATAATGTGTCACTTCTGGTTCATTAATTGCAACAAATGTACCAGCCAAATATAAGATATTAATCATAGGCAAAACTGGGTGCAGGAATATGGGAACTCTCTGTACTATCCTCTCAATTTTTCTGTAAATCCAAATGTTTTCTAAAAAACAAATATTTTTAAAAGTAACTTAAAGTATTGAGCCCTGGCTGGTTTGGCTCAGTGAATAGAGAATGGGCCTGCGGACTCAAGAGTCCCAGGTTCGATTCCTGTCAAGGGCATGTACCTTAGTTGCGGGCACATCCCCAGTAGGGGGTATGCAAGAGGCAGCTGATCAATGTTTCTAACTCTCTATCCCTCTGCCTTCCTCTCTGTAAAAAATTAATAAAATATATTATTTTAAAAAAAGTAACTTAAAGTATTGACAGCATTATAGATACATAATTAATTATAAACAGAGTTAACAATGTTGGCTTGATCAGAATAAACCCTTAATTCCTTTGAATTTAGAACAGGCAATTGCAATTAAACACCTTGAAAATTCCACAATTCAGCTTCATTAAGTAATCTACATACTTTTAAACAAGTTTAACAATGGTTTTTCAACCTACCATTTTTTTCTCCCATCTTTTGGCGTCGTTTATAAACATAAAACTCTTCAAAATTAACTTTATCAAAGGACTGAATCACTTTGATTGGAGAGTGTAACTGGAATCCAACTGTGGTCTCTATGAAATTTGCAGTCCTCAGAGAAAACACATCATTATGCCATTCTAAACCCAGTATTCTTTGATACTTGAATGTTCAAGTAGAAATTTTGGTTGAAGAAACTTTCAGAAATGACTAGTCCAACATAATGACATGTCCACGAATCTTCAATTAAATATTTACAGTTGTATCAGATCACTGACAGTACCTTTATAAAAATAAAAACCAACTCCATCTTTTGGTTCATAAATGCATAAAACATTCTGTAAAGAAAACAATAAAAAAGTTGCATATTTGTAAAGAATAAAATATGTAAGAAGAGAATGTCATTTAATAATAGCTCTATCTTTTAAAACACCATGAACTATTATGAAAAGACTATTAACCAGAAAAGTGTATAAAATATCAAAATTATGAAAATTACAGAGAAATTCAGAATTCCAGTATTTAATATATTTTTAATTGACATAAACTATCCCCACTTTATAAATTTTACACTTTATAAAAACATTTAAGATGGTAACTAACCCTTCTAGGGTTGCAGTGAGAATAAGATTTAATTACTTAGAATAGTCCCTGAAACATACAAAGGACAAAACAAATACTAGCAATAATAATTACTTTTTCAGTAAATATATTTTAAAACAAAATTTGGATTTTAGTATATATAATTTTTTATAATCTTTCATTGAAAATGTATTATATACTTTCCCCATGTCATTAATATTTTTCTATAATATGGCTTTTAAGTGAGTATATAATGAATATACTCTGGTCAGTAATACATCTATTAAAATACACTAAAATTTTTTATTAACTAAAATTTAATAAATTATTAATTAGTACTATAAATGAACCTCTATTTTGAACATTTAGATTGTTTCTCTTTTTCAGTAATAATTAATGCTGTAATCTGCTTTATGCATATCTATGTTTATTTCCTTAAACTAGAGGTGGAACTAACAGGTGAAAAAAATAACAGTAACTTTCAGCCTCAAGACATTAGTGAACATGATAAATTCTTCTCCCAATCCCAAATGCACAGAAATATTAAAATATTTTTAAAAATTTAAAAAGATGTAATCTTGCTGAGAACAAAAAGGGAATTCTCGATGGACCAAATCTGTGAGACCTCTCTGGGGAAAGAAAACAGAAGAGAAGCTATAGAGATAATGCCAACTACTACCATAACATAGTAAAAGGAAGAGCAAAATCTCTCAGAGGAGACCAGGGCACAACCAAGAGTCACCAAACATCTGAGGAAAGCTACACGATGAAAGAGACTTAACAAGCCCACAAACGGATGGACTTAAATTCAAGAGAATTAATAGAGCATCCTGAAAATAATTTTAAAACAAATGTTATTGTTTTTAATATCCTCAAAGAGCACAAGAAGGAAACCTCAAGAAGTGAGGATATTTTTCCCACTGATTTTATAGAGAGTAGAAAAGAGGGTGGTGGAGGGAGAGTGAAGGAAGAAATATTGATGTGTCTCTGTCACATCAGTTGGTTGCCTTCCACACACGCCCTGACTGGGAGCAGGGATCAGACCTGCAACCCAGGTAAGTGCCGCTGACTGGAACTAGAACCCACGACCCTCCTGGTGCCCAGGCCAACCCTTTAACCACTGAAAAATGCTGGCCAGGGCCAAATACATACAACTTTTAAAATATCTAATTAGGTATCTTGAATGTAAAAACAGTTGCTGAATAAACTCAACAGATGACTGGATAATAGCAGACTCAGATGAAGAGCCATTTAGTAAGGTGGAAGATTGACTTGAGCAAAGCACTCAAGACACAGAGCAAATAAACAGTAAGTGGAGGAATAAAATAGGGAGAATGAAGAGGCAATAAAGACCAAGAATTTCTTAGAACTATAAAACACGTAAGCCCACCAAGGGCTCCTTGAGTACCAATCAGGACAAAATTCTGGATACACATTGCTAAACAAACTGGGTAAACTTCAGAATATCAAGAATAAAAACATGCCGCGTCGGCATGCTCAGTGGTTGATTCCCAGGTCAAAGCAGGGGGCATGCAGGAGGCAGCCGATCAATGATTCTCGCTCATTGATGTTTCTATCTCTCTCTCCCTCTCTCTTCCTCTCTGAAATCAATAAAGAAATATATTTTTAAAAAAAGAATGGCAAATAAAATGTGCTATACAGTAACACATAAAACAAAACAGATTTTAATATGGAAACCAATAATAAAAGAAAAAGATAAATAATTTACATTAACAATTCAGTTATACACTGGAACACTAAAAGAAATAAGCCATAAATAACATAATGAGCTATAAATAACATGTATACACTGCAAAAACATTGTCAAGTGAAGAGTTATAGAATTATATAGTACACTATTTCCCTTTGAAAAAATTATAAATGCATATATGCACCTATTGAGACTGATAAGTATAAAAAAAGGACTTAAAGGCTCTGCACCAGTCTTTGCTGGAGGCGGGTGGAGGCGGACAGGAATTCAAGGACTGTAGATGTTCTCTTCATCCATCTGTAAAGTTCTAATTTTGTAAAAGAAAATGTAGTGTACTTAATTTAAAAAGTATATAGTTTTCAAAAGGGACTGTCCATTTTAAAGCTTTCCGGAGCATATTGCTAAACTGCTTTCTAGAAAGGTTCTACCAATTTATACGTCCACTTATAACATATAAGCACACTCAGTAATAGGTTCTTTTTTTTAAAAAGCTCTCACCAGGATTCATAACTTCTAAAAATTTAAAAATAACTGAACTTATGCCCAGCTGGTGTGGCTCAGTGGTTGAGCATCGACCTTTGAATCAGGTCACAGTTTGATTCCTGGTCAGGGAACATGCCTGGGTTTTGGGTTTGATCCCAGTAGGGGGTGTGCAGGAAGCAGCCGATCAATGATTCTCATCATTGATATTTCTATGTCTCTCTCCCTCTTCCTTCCTCTGAACTAAACATTTTTTAAAAATCAATAAAGAATTTTTAAAATAACTGAACTTTCAAAGGTAACACATGTTTAGTGGAGAAAATTTGCACAACATAGTAAAGTATAAAGAGGAAACTTTAGTTTGGCTGGTGTGGTTCAGTGGTTAAAGCCTCGACCCATGAACCAAGTCATGGTTGGATTCCAGGTCGGCAAATGCCCAGGTTTCCCCGGTGTGCAGGAAGCCTTGAATGGATGATTCTCCCTCATCCTTGATGTTGTTCTCTCTCCCTTCCTCTCTCTGAAATCAATAAAAACATATTTTCTTAAAAAAAGAAAATTTAAATTACTCACAATTTCACCATCCAGAGACAACCAAGTGTTAGTACGTTGGAGTATAACAGGGACTTTAAAATTTGTTGATATATTTCCGCTTCTCACTTTTCCATTTTGGCAGAAAAGTAGTTTTACTTCAATTTACGGCTCCTTCTTTTTTAAAAATAGGGTCTCTGGAACTGTGACCATTTCCCGTGTTTCTTTTGTCTTAATTATAAAACTAACACTAATGAACATAACTTGTGTATACATCATGTATCAGGCACACTACTTCCCTTGTTCTCATTCTGCATAACAATCAGATAGATTAGCATGTGTTTTTCTGGTGAAAGTGGCAGAAACAAACTGAAAGGAACCGGGTGCTGTGGTTTCAGAGTTCGTTTCTTTATTCCATCGACCGCCTCAGTTACCCCTTTTCTTAGCCTCATTCACGAAAACATACAGAATTTACTGCAGGTTTCCACAAGCCGAAGAGCACAGTTCCTCGCAACTGTCCCTTATTTTCTTCACTCGCGGATTAACTACTCACTGGGTTGCGGTTAATGAGGCGGGGCCCCCGGGACCTGGTCTTACCCGCGTGATCCCGGATAATCATGACTTTCCTTACTGAGGCTTGTGCAGTCTTACCTGTGCAGTGGGTCAGTGGTTAAACGTGCAAGTTCTGCTTCTGGATTTTACACTGCAGTCCATTTCCTGCAGCCCTTGCACAGCCTCGGGGTCCTGGCTGCTTAGGAATCACCTCACGCGCAGGGGTGTACCGCAAGATCTAGCCTGAGACGGGGCTTGAGGACTCGGTGCGCCCCGACTCCCTGCTCCAGCCCGGGACTGCACGTGGGTGAAGGAAGCGAGGCTGCCAGGGCTCCCGGCGTCCCAGCTCCTGGGCCGCAGGACCCGTCGGGGAGCCACCCGCGGCCGTGCCTCGCCTACACAGGCTGCACCGCGTTCGCCCCGCCGCCCGCCACACCTGAAGGCAGCTCTCCGTACGCGAGGCTGGGTTCCCCCGCAGCGCGGGAAGCTCTCCGACTCCGCGCCCCCGAGATCGCACGGCCCCGGGTGCCCCGGCCGGGAAGCACTTCACCATTTACTAGCTCTCACCGCGGCCGGAGGAAGGACCGCCCCATCTGTAACATCCAGGCCGACCGCACGCGAACCCTAACTGGGAGGAGTCGGACACCTCCCGGTCCTCTGGGTGCGCGGCGCACGGCGGCCACGCCTCAGACCTCCGCGCGCGGGCCGCCGGCAACGCGGATGCGCCGAAGCGCCGCTGGCCGATTTGCGGACGGCGCTCTCGCGTTGTCTCGCGCTCTCTCGCCGGGCCAATGGGGATTCCCGCAGTCGAGAGGCCGGCTTCACAGGAGTGGTGGCGCAGCTGTTTCCTCCGGTAGGTGCCTGGCTGCCATCTTGTGTGTGGCTGAGTCTGGGCTTCTGGGGGATTGGAAACAGATTTCGCGGCTTAAGGTGTAGAGGGGTCCGAGGGAGCAGCGGAGGAGCGGGCGGGGGGGCGGGGGTGCGGATGTGAGGGCGCAGGTCCCGCGCCTTCTCACTCCCCTGACAGGGAAAAGTCTTCTGGGCCTGGTTCTCGGCCCCGCACAGAGCGGTGAATGGGAGTGGTGGCTTCGGTTGGCTCGTCCGTGTGAGGGCTTGGTGGGACCCGTGAGGCCTTAGAATCGAGTCCTTGAATGTTTGTCTGGGAGATTCTGCCCCTCCACCTCGACTCACAAAGGAGGTTGGCTGATGGGCTGTCTGCTGCAGACAGGAGCGAGGCTGGTAGGCAGGCAAAGGGGGCGAGAGGGAGCGCCTCACCGTGACGCTCCGGTCGGAAGGAGACGTCTTCCTCTTCCGCTGCTGCCGAAGGGGCGGCCGCCGCGGTGTTGGCTCTTCCTCTCCGGTTACCCTGGGACTGAGGCCGTCCTTGGTCCAAGTGGGCGTCAGGCTGTGCGTGTGGGCAGCTTTGTGCATCAGTGCGCCGCCAGCATCCCCGCGGCGGCCTTTGCGGACGCAGCGGGCGTGAAGGAGGCGTTTGCTCGGGTCGCGGTGCCCTGGTTGGGCTCTGGGAGAGGAGCGGAGTTGGGGCCGGCCTGGGCGTGCGTGGTCGCGGGGCCAGGGCCCGGGCAGGCTCTCCCGGGGGACGCGTCCTAACGTCTGAGCGCCTTCTCGAGTGGAAGGAAGGACACAAGCACCTCCTTTCCCCCCTCTTTTTTGTTTTTATATATCAAAATAGAAAACACGCGTTGTCTAATTTGAGGGGGAAATTTTATCAGATTCGAGAACCTAGCCGGTCAAAGATTAGTATTTTGTGATTAACTTGAGCAGTTTTGACATGCATGAGAAGAAAACAAAGATATCTTACTGCCTTGAGTTTAGTTTTCAGTTATTCAAGGTTGACTGGTGGCCCAGCAGTTTTGTTGCAGGAATACTAAAGAAAACAGCAGTAAAATAATTAGATAGTTTATTTTAAAAATTTGCTTTTTAATTCGAGTTTTAGAAAACATAAATTGCAAGGGTTCCAGTATCAATAATTTATATTTTTATTTTTTTTACTTACTGATTTTATAGAGAGGGAGGGAGGGAAACCAATTTGTTCCACTTATGCATTCATTCGTTTATTCTTTTTTTATTTTTACTATTTTTTAAAATATATATTTATTGATTTCAGAGGAGAGGGAGAGAGAGGTAGAAACATCAGTGATGAAAGAGATCATTAATTGGCTGCCTCTTGTATACCCCCCACTGGGGATTCTCTCCCCCAGGCATGTGCCCTTCACCAGAATGGAACCCAGAACTTTAAGGCCACAGGCTAACACTCTGTCCATTGAGCCAAACCAGCTAGGGCT
>PVJC01043415.1:0-14525 GCA_004026665.1 Murina feae
TTTAAGGCGGCCTTCTAACTAACGAAGCCTCCTCTGCCTCACCTCGCAGCGTCTATAATGAAACAATTGTTACTTTTACTGGTTAGGCCCGGGCTGCTCTTTCCTTCAGCTCCCGAGGATTCTATGATTGTTATATTGTTTCAAAGGTGTGTTTCGCTAGAGCCAGTTTAATCGGAGCTGAGCTGAGCGGGCGCAGCTTCACTTTCGCTCCTGCTGCAATGGAAACGGCCGTTTACTCAGGTCCGTGAGTGGCGGCCTCCATGTTGGCTGGGCTAATTTGCATACAGCCACTCTGATTGGCTGGTGGGCGTGGCTTACCTGTCTCGGAGAAACAGTTAATTTTACTATTTCGCTTTTATTAGTTTAGATTTGCCTCCCTCACTTAAGTATAAGATCCAAAAAGGGCTGACTTTTAAAATATTTTGTTCTATTTTGTTCCTTGATATGTCCCCACACTTAGAACAGTGCCTGGCACCTGCTAAGTGTTTAATAAATATTTGAGTGAATGAATAAATTGAACCAATGAAAATGAAACAAAATCAGTAAATATATATTTCAAAAATGTTCTAGAATGCAGACTTTAATTCAGACTGAATTTCTCTTAAATTGGGGAGAATGTCATAGTACAGAGAGAAAAAAAATAAAATAAAATGAAGTGGCTGAGATGCATTATATAATCTGATTCATAATTACAGCTGAGTATGAGATTGAGAACTTTTACTACTGTATATTTGACCCAATGTCTGTGTTAAATATTTAAGCAAAGGTTAGCTCAGAAGGCTACATACTCATTTAAAAGTAGTAAGAAGAAAAAAGTGTCCCCTGGTCATTTTAATAATTCAGAATGGTGTTCTGTAGTGTCTGTTGGCATTTGGGGGCCCAAGATGGTAACTGCTTACCTGAAAATAGAGGTCTTGATGAAATATTTATGATCTCACCTATTTTCATTTTCTGCATATTTTTTATTCCCGCTTCACACTTTTTTTTTTTACCCGTTCTTCAGCTGCACAATTCACACACTAGAGTTAATAGAAATTGTTTCATGGATTATTAAATGCAGCTAAGCAATGAGCTTTTGGTAGAACATAAGGCCAAACTGGGGCCTTTTTGCTGTTCTAACAAAGTCATGTTTTCTTAAAGGTGCAGACTCCGAATTTACAGAGGCCTCTGCTCTGTATTGGGACATTTCCTTAGGCAGATGCATGTCTGCTGCAGAAGAGGTTTTAACACGGGAAACAGAGCCTCCCTGAAAACAGGGTTTACCCTGGTTCAGGTAAGCAGCCTTATAATCGAGAACAGTTGCAGTCGTGGGATTGTTACGTCCTTTGAAATTATGGCAAGAAGACACCAAGTTGTGCCAATTTACTAATAAAAACATTGCCCTCTGGTGCCAGCAGCAATAGAGTGCATTTTGGTTAGCATCTACCTGGGCTTAATTGTCTAAGGAATATTCCAGTGGCAGCACTCCAGTGCTGTAAATTATCTTCCTTAATGGAGCTTTTATAGTCTGCTCCTGTTGCTAAAACTGTAATCCGGGCTTTGATGTCCAACTGGGTCCACTTGGTACAAAGAGGCCTTCGAAGGAGGTCAGAGTCATGATACATGGTTCATAGTGGACAGCACATTAGGAATAACCCATCCTTGTTCCATGAGAAGAGAGGAGAAAAGAAGGTCGGTGATTTGCTCAGGACCGCACACAGATGGCCAGAGCTGGGGCTGGAGTATCAGTCAGGATCTTTGTTGTTGTTGTTTGTTGCTGCTGTTACAAAACAGCTGAAATAGTCTCTGCTAACTGAGGAGGCATGAGTTTATTGGTAGGATTGGAAGGATGGAGAGCCAGGCTTGGGAAGGGATGGGGAGAAAGCAGTTCTGAAAAGCTGGGAAGTGAAATCCCTAGGAAGGATCTCTGAGCAGAAATGGTCTAAACCAGGGATCACCAACTGATGATCCTCGGACAACTGGTGGTCCATGAGGTCTGAAAGGTTGGCGACTGCAGGTCTAGAGAGAATGCCACTGCAGGGGTAGATGATTAAATTCTAGCCATTTCTTCCGTATTACTTCACTTATTCACGAGTTAAAGTCCTGGAAGGGACTCTGCTCGGCCAAGATTAGGACATGCTCCCTTGGCTGTCCTGAGGAAGGTGTTGCCTAACCTTTTTGACTTCGGATGTTGGAGGTAAGGCCCCTGAATCTAATCCCTCACTAAGACTCTCATAACAAATCCCCAAAAGGACCCCCCAAAATATGCTATGAGGGGAAGGCAGGGATGCAGAGAAGTCAAGGTACAATGAAGCCCACATTTAGTTTAGAGTGGTAGACTCCTGTGCAGCTAGAAGTGGGCATGAGAAGCAAAACAGGAGTTTGCTTGGAATTACTAAGGAGGTTTTGTTTTCCAAACACAGGAGCTCCCAGTCCCTCTCCTTCCTTCTTCTGTCTTAGAATGTGGATATGATCCTGGAGGCCAAGCAGCAATCTTGAGTCTATGAGGTGACAAGCATGAACTACAAAGTTACTCCTACAAATAGTTAAGAGGATAATTAGAAGGAGTCTGATAGGCTAAATACATCATAGAGCTGCTGTGTTAGTTCTAAATTGCCTGCCTACAGACTTCTTATTGTGTAAGAAAATAAAAAAGTTACTTGGCCAGGCCAGTACAGTTGGATACTGTGAGGTTCTCGGGGCAGGAGGAAACTGAGTCAGAGAATCAGGAAGACTGAAGGAAGGGAATTTATTCTGCGCTCCTGGGCAAAGCCCAGAGGCCCTGGGGAGGGGACCACTGGAGTCGCGTGGAGGGGGAGTAGGGGATGTTTTTTATACAGCTGTTCAGTGAGGGCGGGGGAGCAAGAGTAGTGGGCGTTCCCACCCGGGAGGGTCTTCAGGTTTCCAGGAATGCTGTGGAGGTTCCCCTGCAGGGGGTCTTCACAACTTCCAAGTTGGCGCCACCTGTCTGGTAGCTGACCTGTTAGGAATTCCGGGGAAGCTCACGGAGGCATGTAACAGCCTTGGACCCTCCTCCAGCCTAACAGATACGAGTAACATGCAGCCTCACATAATATGATAACACCTACTGGTCCTAAATTCTGGTTTCTTGATTCCCTAGGCAGCACCATTTCTGTTCCACTTACAAAGATGTGATTTCATGCTTTCAAGGAGCTTATGGCTGAATCGAGCTTAAAATAACAACTGAGGAGGAAAGCTGGTTCTGTAAGGAATGTTAGGCCATTAAACCAAACAAAGCCCTGAACCTGGGGGAAGGGTAGATGAAAAGAATTCTCCCTTCAGGGCCTTGCGGGGGAGGGAGTATATTTGCAAATCAATGAACTCGAGGGGCAGTTATAAAGCAAGGTACTTGAGTGCTACCCCCACTCTCTGATTTGGATTGGATTAATCCTGGAGTCCCGCGTGTTATTAAAACGGTGATTTCTCCACCTCTTCAAAGCATCGCTTAGTTTTTTGGTCTTTCTGCAACAAACAAGGGCACAGATAGAGTTCAAAGGCCAGTCCCTCTGCCTAGGCCCTTGCCCCATCCTCCTGCCTCTGACCTTGGACTGTCACAGCCATTCTCTTCTGCATCTTCACCTTCACCTTCTCCCTGCTCCTTCCTCTGAGCTTATAAAGAAGCTCAAGTCTAAAAGAATCTTCTCTTTACCTCCTGAGCTTTCTAACAACCAATCTCTTGCCCTTTCTTCTTACTCAAACTTCTCAGAAAAGTGGTCTGTCCACCCCTCTCCTCCCACTTAATCCTCTACCCAGGGCATCTAGCTTCTGTCCTGCCTCCACACTGACACTGCTCCCTTGGTCGCTAATTCCTACGGGGAAATCTTTGTCCTCATTTCACTGGCCCTAGAGGCCACTTTTGATAATGTTGGTCACTGCCTTTGTGGAAGCCTCTTCCTCCTTGTCTCTGGGACTTCACATTCTTCTTATTCTCTTCTCATCTCTTGGAATATGCATACTATCTTGCTGGGCCTCTTAATCAAGGTATCAGATCATACCCTAACTAATGGGAGTGTAAGGGTGGTGCAAGAGTGCAGACCTGCCAATAGGGATGCAGAGGAAATGCCCTGCCCTGGACCTTTCCTCGACCAATCAACAGGGGCCACACACATTACCCCACCCCACTACTTCTGGCCCTATAAATCTGTTGTTTCCCTGGAATCCGCACTTCCTCCTCGCCGCACCACTGCGCCGGTGAGCGTGTGTGGGAAGTCCGAGTTAACTCAAATAATAAAGGCCCTCATGTTTTTGCGTCGGAGTCGGGCTCACTCGTGGTTTTGGGGGGTACGATATCTGGGCATTGCATTGGATATTTAGGCACAACAGGAAGACACTACCTCTGCCCAGAACCTGAATTGTAAGCAGAGAAACTCAGAGACTAAAAATGGTGGTGCCCTGGCAGGATTGTTGAGGAGCTTCTGGCACATACGGCCCCAGAACTTTCAGGTTTCTGTCACCCCCTGCCTGGTTCTTCAGCTCCCTAGTGGCCTCCCTGCAAATCTTTTCTTTTATATTAGCCAGAGTCAGTTTCTGTTGCTGAGGGATACTTTGGGCTATGTTCAAATCTTTAAAACACATGTCAGCAGAGCAGACCCTGGGCCCTGGTGTGTACCTGCCTTCTCAGGGAGCTCCTTCTTCAAGGCTCAGATCAAATATCACCTCCTCCATGAACCCCTCCATGATGCATGTCCTTGCAGTCGAACCTGTTGGTGCTTCTACTTGACTGCCTAATGGTTCCTTAGGGTCTGCAGCACTCAGTGGTCCCTTCTGAGTCACCTCTAATGCTCACAGTGTAGTCTGTCCAACTGGTCGGTTGGAACATAGAGCTATGTCCTGGTCTTCTCTACTAACCCAGTGTCTCCTAAATGATGCTGTCCAGCCTCAGGTGAGAACTTTAGAAAAAGATGACAGGATCCTTTCAGCAAAATCAGCCTTGAACTTTGATCTGTCCTCTGAGAAGGAGCTGGCAAGAAACTGCCCCATCTCAGTGCCTGAAGAGCCCGTTCACTCTTTCCTCCCTTCCATGTTCCCTCCTGCCCTTCTGTGCCTGATTGGTTCTCCATGAAGCAGACACTGAGGTGGAAGTAAAGGTACAAAAGGTTTACGGGGGAGAGAAGGGGCAGAAGCAGGAATGGACTGGGCAGCTGACAGACCATGATGCTGACTGACAGTCTTTGTCATCCCATCATCCCGTGGCACTCCGGAGCTTAGATTATCCACTAGAGGAGCCCTGTGTTGGATGGAAATGGCCAGGCCCCTGAACCCCACTTTGCTTAGTCATTGGCTGGGGTCTGGCCTGAGAATAGCTTGACCTTGCCTTAAAAACTGGGGCAGACCTTGCAGAAATCGGCAGCTGGAGGCTGTCAGGAAGCCATGCCCCTCCCACTTGGGAAGCAAGCCTTTTTGGGAGACGGATCTGAGCAGTGTATATCCACGTCTGCCACACCTCCTACCAACCAGTATTTGTCCACAGGAGCCATGGAGTGGCCCAGGCTCCCACATGGCTCCTGTCTCTGTGCCTAAGTTTCTGCCCACGATGTAGAGGTTAGGGCTATACCGGTAGTAAGGGAGAGGTTTTGTGCTGGGATGTTTCTCAGCATCTAGAAGGATTCAGGAATCTGGAGAAGGGCTACGAGTAAATTAATAAAGAGACTAGACATGAAATATAAATTTGGAAGGCATTCTTGGGGGGAGCCAGAGGAGACCTAGCTTCAGTAACCAAGTTTTTCCGAATCTCTGGATCCCTAGCTTTTTATTAATACAAATTACCCTAAAGCAAAGCAGATATACATATCAAAGGTAAGGTTTGGTATACAAGTAGGCATTGTCAGGTTGGGGGAACTGCCTTCAGCTGTCAGGCAGCAGTCAATAATATATGCAAATCTTTAGGTCTGGGAAAATGCTTTCAGCTATTCCAGCAGGCAATAACATGTATCTTCAGCCCTGCGGAAGCCTCAAGATCCACCAGCCTTTTGAGAAACTTCTTGCATTTATGACCTGTTGGAATTAGCCTCCAGCAGTTTTGCCCATATCCCAGATCCTAAAATAATAGTCAGGACTGCAAACTTCACCACTGAGTTTTTTTGCAAAAGCTCAGCTGTGAACCATGGCTCTGTGTCCTTCCCTCTCCCGTTGGCCCTGCCTTCCTCTGTATGCTGCTCAGGCTGCCAGTGGTTGGACAAGTACTGTGCTCAGGGGTCTCACTGGCTGAATGAGTGAAGGGATGAATGAATGAGTTACAAAATGAATGAAGGAAAGAACGATGGCCCAGATGAAAGAATGCGAGAATGATGAAATGACCCGAGAAAAGAACAAATTGAATAAAGATATTTCAGCAACAGAACTACCGGCTGAGTCATTTAGCAAGATGACCAGGTCCACCCTCCAGGGATTCTTCGAAAGATCACTTGACTGATTCATCCAGTAGCAGAAGCAATGTCTGCTTTCTCTCCTGCCCATTTCCCAGTGATAACAGCTATTCATTTTACTCCGAGCCTTCAGTTTTTTGGTGAAGTTGCCATTCTTGCCTCCAAGGCAGCTTTGCTAAAGGCATGTAGAGCACAGACTGTCTGTGAAGGCTGGTGGCTCTATGGATCTCAGACCAAAGGTGGTAATTGCCTGCATCACCCCAGCCTTCCTTTCATTGGTCTTTATTGCTTCAAGCTTTGCTCAAATGGCATCTGAGCCTCCAGCCTCCAACTGTGGCTGCAGTTGGTCAGAGCCCAGTGCCCTGGGGGAGGAGAGAAGGCTGAATGCTCCCTTTCATGTGGTCCTCTGACGACTGACAGCCATGCACTAATGGGCCTGTCTCTCCTTGGACAGTTCCAGAGCCTGTAATTGGGACTGATTCTGACAGCCTGCCCTATCGGGAGAGTGTGCTGCAGAGATGCATCCTAGAGGAGGGCATAATTTCCCCAAGATCATTTTCAGAAAGGACAAATGGCCCTGCTGGTGTGGCTCAGTTGTTGAGCATGAACCTATGAACCAGGAGGTCATGGTTCAATTCTTGGTCAGGGAACATGCCCAGGTTGAGGGCTCAATTCCCCGTAAAGGGGGGGGGGCGTGGAGAGGAGCATGCAGGATTCTCTGTCATCACTGATGTTTCTCTCTCTTTTTCTCTCTGAAATCAATACAAATACATTTTTAAAAAGAAAGGACACATGGAACTTCACACTAATGCTTTAGTCAAGACTCCCTCTATTTTGTCTTCCAAGAGAAGGGAGAATGAAACAAATTGGTAACTGCTTATGCATTTGCAGTTTTGCATATATTGAGTTAGTCAACTTAGGCTAAATTCTGCTGTGGTAACAAACAACCCCCATAGCTACATCTCCTACAAAAACAAAGATCTATTTTTTGTTTGGGCCATATGTCCATCATGGGTCAACTACAGCTCTGCTCTACTCCATGTTTACATAGTGACCATCTTGGGGACATTGCTTTGTGGCAGAGGGGAGACTGACATGGAAAACCATAAGTAGGCTTTTATCACTTATATGCAGAGATGACATATCCTTTCATTCATGGCTTATTAACCTACGGAAATCATATGCCAATTCCAATTTCACAGACTCAAGATGTATAGTCCTCCCACAAGTTACAGACTTGATGTCAGCGAGATAGGAGAGCAGAATTCTCCCCCAGAGAAGGCTACTATTGCAAATCGTATTGCATTTACAGTAAGGAGTCCACTGAGTCAGTTTGGAGAATCCAGTAAGCTCTCAGGTGTGTGAAGGGCTCTGTATCTATAGGGGAAGTAGAGGCTGGGCCTCTATGAGCAGCGTGATTTAGTGACCGAGGTGTCCTTTAATTTCATCTCTGCTTGTGTGACTTCGAGCAAATTGCCTAACCTTTCTGAATCTCTAAATGGGCATATTGGTATCTACCTATGAAGGCTATTGTGAAGATCACATCAGAGATCTGGCAGGTCCATAATGCTTTGGAGATTTTACTCTGATAGAATAGTTGATGCTTGCCTTGGACAATGAAAAATTCAGAAAAATAGGGGGAAAAAATAACATCAAAGCACTTCTTGCCACCCAAAGACAGCCAGTGTTAAAATTTTGGCACATTTTTGTCAAAAGATGAAAGCATGCTATTTTTAAAGCTGCAGCTGTTTCTGCATTTGGGCTGAAGGACAAGGGAGCCGATTGCTGGGGAAGACACCTTAATGGGCTTATTAGCTGCTCTCCCTTGTCCTCTTGGGCGAGTCTGGGTGGGAAACACGGAAAGTTCTGTGAGTTCTCTGCATACTACGAATCAAACAGAAATCTTTTAGTCCTCTGCTGAGAGCCAGAGGAAGGGAGGGTCCATGGTTGGAGCTCTGGCAATCAGAAAAGAAACGATGTGAACACAGTGGGAAGCTTATGCGGTTATCTGAGACAGAGACACGCAGAGGGAGAAAATGAGGGATTCCCAGGGAGGGATAGACAGGAGGGATGGAATGGAGAGCAGGGGACACAGAAAGACACAGAGATGGACCCGAACTTGGGAGCCAGAGAGGAACAGGAGCACTCACAGGCAGAATGTGAAGCTCGGTGACACCAGCATCAGCCTGCCCCTTCGGTGAGGAGAAGCCAGACCAAGTTTGCTTGGGGTACAGATGGCCAGCGACCCTCAGAGGCCAAAGCCGGATTTCCAGCTCTCAACACATTCCTGCTCTCTGCTGCGGCCCACTCCCTGACTCCTCGCAAACCTTTAGAATAAAGGTCTGTTTCACAAAACAGCCTGATGTTGCTGGTGCCTTGGGGAATGCAGGAGGGTCTTTGTCCTGAGAGGGATGGAACGTTTAGGAAGAGGAGCAGGTACAGTGAGACCTGACTGAGGTCTTTTGAGGGGATTGGTAACTGAGCCAAAAAGTGAGTTTGGAATAAGAGATGAAGGACAACTCCCAGAAAAACAATATCCCCTTTTCTAGGGGAATCCTTGAAATCTCAAGGAAGAGGATTTGGATTCCTGCATTTCTGTAAGCTTGAGGCTTGAGTTATATTTGGGTCTCAGAAAATCTGTTCCTGGATATGTATTAAATGTCAAAAATAGTCAAATATCATAATGATGGCTGAATATCGAGATATATCTACTTAACGCAGTTGGACTCAACCTGTCCATATGTTGTATACTCTGCTTTTTCTCCCAAGCATTATATATATATTTTAAATATATTTTATTGATTTTTTACAGAGAGGAAGAGAGAGGGATAGAGAGTTAGAAACATCAATGAGAGAGAAACATTGATCAGCTGCCTCCTGCACATTCCCTACTAGGGATGTGCCCGCAACCAAGGTACATGCCCTTGACTGTAATCGATCCTGGGACCTTTCAGTCCACAGGCCAACGCTCTAACCACTGAGCCAAACCAGTTAGGGCCCAAGCATTATATTTTGACCGTTCTCCCACATCATTAAAAACTCTCCATAAACATCATTTTAGGGAGTGTTCCTTTTAACAGCCATTATGTTACCCGCCCTCTGCTCCCCCTCCCCCGGGCCTCCTCCCTGCCCCTGCCACCCACTGGGTTTGTTTTATGAATTCCTTGTGGCTGAGCTAGAGGAGGGGCTTCTGACAAGGTCCTGGGTGGATCAATTATGGAAAACATGGCCTGAGTCACCAGATGAGTGATGGCCATGTCTCTCCCACCCGTTCCGGGAGCCGTCACAGAGCTACTTCCAGAGTCCTTTGGTTATTTGCCATTGTGGTTAATGAAAAGGTGAAATTGGAGCCTATGAGCACAACATGTAGGCAGCACTACAATTAGCCCTTTGGAAGGTAAAGGATCCACTTTAAAATAAAAGAAAATAGCTTTACTCCCACAATGAAATGGCTGCAATTTTCTAGCTTATGCCGAACCTGCAGTGTTTCTGTAATTATGTCCCCTAGGTCTTCTATTCACTGTAATTTTCTCCTTTCTTTTTCTCTCTTTCGCCTCTTTCTTTCTTTTCTTTTTTTTATTCCTAAGTAAATTCCCTTTGGTACAAAGAAGGCTAAATAACATTATTTGCAAACAGGAGAAAAAGGCTTTCACATGATGAATGCATTTTGCTTGGAAGAGTAGAAAATGAAAGGACAGATCATTAAGTTCTTATCGTAGTAGAGCTGTGCTGTCTAACATTCAGCCCAACCTGTGCAGGTGAGACTTGGTCTTCCTTCCTCAGGAAAGGGCAGGAGCCTTGGTGGTTTCCTGGGAGGTGTCTGAGAGCGGTGCCAAACCACAGGCGGGATGAGGCAGCAAGGGTGGCGGGGTCAGACCAGACCTTGAGATTATTGTCTCACCTCTTTTTGTGCCTCGGTTTCCTCACCTGAAAAATGCGTAAAACACCCTGCCTTGCAGGCCTGTCTTGAGCATGTGAAAGCGCCTGGCCCAGTGCCTGGGTCAGGTCGGGGCTCAACAATGCTAATTCTTCCTTTGACCCGGTGGCCATTGAATGAAGGAACCTTTAGCACAGACAGGGAGAGCCCCAGCTGACCATGACTCATTGGCTTCAGGAGGCTTATGGCTCCAGGAGCTTAGGAGGTGACCAAACCGAGCACTTGGAGGAGTTTTGCCGCAGACAATCTTGCAAGACAGGAGCTGTTATCCCCGTTTTATACTTGAGGAGACAGAGACTTAGCAGCTCACCCAAGGCCTCACTTCTCGTAAGGGACAGGGCCGAGACTTACATCCCACTCTGACTCCAGAGCCTATGCTCATTTCTTTGCACCTTTGCTCAGATCCTGTCCTGGTCCTACTGTGCACTGCTTTTTCATCTGCCAAAAGGGGTCCGACTGGTCAAGGGCTGGCCTTTGTTATCACACAGACACGGATTCAAGCTCTAGGCCTCCCGTCTCCTAGCTGTGTGACTTTAGGCCAGGAACTTAACATCCCTGAGCCCCAGCTGCAAAGGAGAACCCAGATAGAGGCTGCCTCATAGCTGCTGTGGAAATAAATGAGAATGTCTGGAAAGCAAGCGTGTGCGGTGCCTGGCATCTTATAAGCATCCAGTGAAACCATAGCTTTCGCGACCTCTCCTATGTTGTTGCTGTGAAGATTCGTTGACGTGACAGTCTTTAGAACTAGACTCACCTTGGCCCTTTCTACAAGTTTACTTTCGCTAACTTCCATGCCCCTCCTCGTAATAATGCCCAGGGGTCGGACCCCTGTCACCCAGTGTGAGAAACCTACCCCGATACCTCTTAATGCTCTGAACTGTCTCCTGAACTGAGGGGACAGTTACCATATGAAATGGTTTGCAGGAGGCTCAGCAGCCAGTGCAGAGGCTTAAGCATCAATCCCTCTTCCTGATTAGTTCCCCTGCAGATCCTAGTCAAACAGAGTCCCCAGTCCCTTAGCATGGGCAGCGCTGAGACCTGTCAGGGGGAGAGGGAGGGAGAATGGCTGGTCTGTGATTAAAAGATTCACCGCCATCACCAGCCAACAAATCATGCCCTTTGGGAAGACTAAAAATTGACTGCAGTGTCAATTTACTGGCGACATCTGGGAATCTGCCCTGATCCGGGGATAAAGAAATCAGTGTCTTCTTCAGATCTAAGAGTCAGGTGATGGTGGGAGGTCAGACCAGGTCAGGCGGGAAGGGAGGTGTAAGAAAGGCTTGTGGGGACCAGGATTCCCACTCCCCTCTCTCTCCTTCTCTCCCTCCCTTCTTTCCTTTCGTCCTACAAATAATTCTTGAATCCCAATTGAGCCATGTTGTGGTCTAGGGTCTGATATAAAGAATGAATCTGATCCAGCCCAGGCCTCAAGGGGTCCAGAGAAGTAAAGGACAATGACATCCACTGATCGGCCGTGATAGCGTAAGCACAGGTGCCATGGGAGTTCAGAGGAGAGCTCAGCCTGGTGGTAGTGGGAGGGAGGAGGGCACGTCTAGGGAAGCCTTCTAGAAGAAGTGGCATTTGAGCTCAAATGTGAGGAATGTTGGACACACTGGGGTGTGAGATGAGAAGAGCCTAGGCCATGGCCCGGGGACACTTGGGGATACAAACAGTTTGGCATGGCTTGCAAGTGGTGGGAGAACAGGGAAAGCAATAAAGGAAAGGGGAGGCCAGGGAGGCAGGCTGGGTAGAGGCGAGGCAGGAAGCATCCTGCAAGCCAGGCTGAGGTAAGAAGAGTGATTCCGACAGGCCCAGCGCATGTCCGATGGCGTCACATTCCAGTCCTGCCATTTAGCAGCTGCGTGGCTCTGGGCCAGCCTATGAAGTAGAAATTCTCATACCTACCTCACGGGGTAAACCTCCGAGCCAGTGTCTGGCCCAGTAGAGCACTCAGCTAATACTTCCTTCTGTCCCTTACGTGTGGGGATTGGAGAGAATGTGGGACAGGAAACCAGGCAGGCCCGTGTCTGGCAGTAACCCTTTCCTCTCTGGTAGAATCATCTCCTACCAAGCCCTTTGAAACTCATACTGTAGCTGGAACCATAGAATCTGTAGTCGCTCACTTGTCTCCAGCTAAGTGGCGTGGCTTTTGTTGGAAGGTCTCATGGGAAGATGGAGGGGGAAGTTACATCACACATCTTATCGAACTTTTCTAAATATTTTCTTTAAAAACTGTATTCACCAACTATCTCCCCAACCACACCTCACACACTCTTTCTCTAAATCTCCACTCTCCAGATTCCTTTTTTTCCTACCCCGGGGACACCACGTTGCACAGCTCCGGGGGGCACCCTTCACGTGTGTCTGGTGGCCCCTGTTCCCTGTGAGGCTATCGTTGGCAGCCCTGCTACACCCTCTTCAACAACCCAACACAGCACCCTGTTCCCAGCAGGCCAAAGCGATATCAGAACACATTCCTTGCCCCAAACCTTGGCCCTGCATCATCCCACCACAGCCACTTCTCAAAAGTGACCACCCACTGCAGTGGACGGTTCACCCGCGGAGCACAGCCCTCTGCATGTGGGCGAACTAAGGCTCCGAGAGGTGAGTTCAACCGCCAAGTTCACACAGCTGCCAAGAGACAATCCCTCTCCTGTAAGCCCATTCTCTGCACCATTGCGCAATGTTGACCTTTCTGTTCTATTTGGGTTATGGAGAGGAAAGACTGTGCTCTGTATGCATATTCCTTTAAGATCTATCACAATGCTGTGCACCTATTAGACTGGAGGGAGAAATTCACGGCAAAAAATTAAAAGCCTTTCGATCATTAGGGACACAATCACGCGTTGAGTTCCTACTCCGTATGAGGCCGTTAACGTGACGATTTTAGCTCACAGACCGTGGCAGCCTGTGTGCCCAGTCCAGTTCCATCACTGGCTGTGAGAACTTGAGCCAGTTTTTAACCTGCCTGTACCTCAGTTTCCCTATCTGTCATCTTGAGGTAGTTGATATGACTGTTGTCATTCAGTAACTTCATAGGTTTGAACATTTAGAGCAGAGCCTGCACGTTAGTAGGTGCCAAAGAAGTTTAGTTTGCTTTTATGGCTAATCCTTTTGGGTGCTTACTCTCCCACTGGACTATTCTGGAGAAGAGTAATAAAAGGAATAGTAGCTCGATCCTGTCCATGCAAGAGGCTCTGAGGCCCGGGCAAAGGCTTTGAGGGCATTTTAACAATGTTGCTGATTCGTGAAGAAGAGCATCGATCAGCAGGCCAAGCTTTTCCAATCCCGGCCCAAGTACAGGTTCAGTCACTGTGCTCTAAATCATAAGCTCTGGCTGCCCCAGGAAACACCCGTGTCCTCAGTGCCTGGCCCCTGGGCCCATGCTAATTTGTAGGTTTGCATTCAAATCAACAAACGAGAGCAAGTAAAAGCAATGAGCGAGGCAGAGAAAATCGGGACATTTTTCCCCTCCACTGTGTCGAATGGAAGAATAGAGTCCACTCGTGGAATAAATGAACTTAGTCATCATTGCTTTAAGAGAACCACTAACATTAACCAATAGATCCCACATCCCGGAGCCAGGAACATTCCATTGACAAACTCAAGCTACACCAGGAAGGCCGTCCTGACATCTGAAGCACTGGCTGGATTTTTTAAATAAATAGATATTTTTATGAAACAATACATTAGCCATCAAATTTTATGCTCAGCTTCTACAAAAGACTGGGAGAGACATCTCCCCTCTCTCCCCACTTGCCCTTTCTAGGATGCGATTTCATGGCTGGGTAGAGGCCACCGGACCCCTTCTCTTGCTGGTGGACACCTCTACTCCAGCCAGCCCCCTACTTCCAGCACAAACACAGCCAAAATAATTGCAATGGGCAAGAACAGTTTTCCCCGCCCCCCCCTTTCCTTTTTCTTAAATATTTCTTTATCCCTCTCCCCTCTTTAAGTCTGTGTCATTCATGCCATGCCAATCCTGCTCAGTGTCTGAGACCATGTGCAGAGCTGGTCCTCCCCGGGAGAGCAGCCTGTAGGACGGTGTGCCCAGTTCATCACAAAATTATGCACCATTTGTTAGCATCTGGCCTTTGTGCCCATTGATAATTTGAGACCAGGATACCAGGTAGGAAGGCAAACTATGGATGTACTATTTTGCTTGAAGCCTTTCTCAAATTCATACATCCAAACCAATGAAGGCAAGGCGGAAATTCTATAGG
>PVJC01043417.1:0-14482 GCA_004026665.1 Murina feae
CTGTGCCCTCTCGCAGTCTGGGACCCCTCGGGGGATGCCCACCTGCTGGCGTGCCTGACCAGCCTGGGTGAGGGGCTTTAAGGCTGCCCACAGCTCCCATTGCCCAACGTCCCAGCAAGGCCGGCTGGACGCAGATTTCCGGAGTTTTTTCTCCTATAATTGATACTGTTCCTTGATACACTGTAATTGATACACTGTTTCTTTAAGGCGGCCTTCTAACTACTAACGAAGCCTCTGCTTCACCTCGCAGCGTCTATAATGAAACAATTGTTACTTTTTACTCGTTAGGCTGGAGCTGCTCTCTCCTTCAGCTCCGGAGGATTCTATGATTGTTACAATGTTTCAAAAAGCTGTGTTTTGCTAGAGGCAGTTTAATCGGAGCTGAGTTGAGGGGCGCAGCTTCACTTTCGCTGCTGCCGCAATGGAAAGGGCTGTTTACTCAGGTCCGGGAGTGGCGGCCGCCATGTTGGCTGGGCTAATTTGCATACAGCCGCTCTGATTGGCTGGTGGGCGTGGCTTACCCTGTCTCGGAGAAATGGTTAATTTTAATATTTCGCTTTTATTAGTTTAGATTACTCTAATTCGCTCACCTGTTTAACTTTGTAAATTTTATTTTATTATCCTTCATATTCATGGCACATTAAATCACCGTTTTTAAACACTTGGGAGTAGATGGCCTTAAAAATAAATCCATCCCACTTAGGCCCATGGTCTTCCCGAATTCTTCATCCAAATCGGTGACTGTGAAGATAAGATTCTGAATCACTGGGGCCTTCCCTTTTCTCATTCCCACATTCAAAGGTTCATAAAAAGCTCATAAAAGGCTCTGCGCTTCTCTTTATTGGTGTTTCATTCTCTTCATCTAGATATTCAAATAGTTTGCCATGTGGCCTATCAGGGGTCTAATTTCTTCAAACCATCTTTGAGATTCTTCCCAAAATGGCCTTTCGAAAATACAAGTCCAACTACACATGGCACAGTTAGAGCACAACAAAGTATTACTGCCTCAAAGACGCTGTGCTCCTGGGCCCCTATTTGCCATGAATTTATATCACTTGTAAGTTTATCATCCACATGTTCTCTTACAACTAGGTATTTGTTAAGAACAATGATTCATCATGCTGTTGTGAAAGATGAAATGCATTGGACAGTTAAGGAGATGATTTTATTCAGGCTATTGCAACAGGAAGAGAGCTGGGGTTTTATAGAGGTGGGTGGACAAGAAACTCACCCATGTGCCTTAAGAGAGCCACGAAGATGAATCCTGCCAGGTTGCTGAGGACGGGAGGGATGGGCGGATGTGAGGCCAAAGGGTCTCTGGAGGCGGACCATTCCTAGGACACCAAAAGATGCAGGTATTTTTTTGGGAGGGAAAGGATGGGGAGATACCTTAACCCTCACTGATTTCCAGGACTGCAGGGCTCAGATAAAGTTTCACATTGTCACCACTCACTGAGTCAGTAAAATTATGTCCTACATTTATGTTAAAATTAATCACACACATGAAAGGAGGACAAAATGCCAATTTCCCAAGTATTCTCTCTCTCTCTCTCTCTCTCTCTCTCTCTCTCTCTCTCTCTCTCTCTCTCTCTCTCCCTCTCTCTCTCTCTTGCACACACTTTGAATAATTCTATAAGGCAGTGTTTATTAAATACATTTCATTTTTAAAATTGAGCTATCAGCTGTGGGAGTGTGTATACATTTGAGGGGGCATCCTTTACACACACACACACACACATATATATATACACACTTGCACACACACACACACAGTATATAAACACTTTCAGAAGGACAAGAATAGGGAGAAGCCGCATTATTCAACAGACCCCAAATCCAGATGCTGCCAAAGTGAGTGGTTAGCGGGCTGCACTGTGAGACACCCTGGCCTGTAATACCATCCCTCTAACCCTCTGAGAATACTTGGAATTTTTCCCTGGAGCCCTCACTTAACAGCCCAGAGCACTGTTACCCCTCAAGTCAGGCAAGGAGACTGACTCCCCCACTGCTGCTATGACCATTGTGAGATCTACCAACGGACCAGGAGAAGGAGTCCTTTCCTAAGCCCCCGGTTTGCAGGAGTAACTTCAGCTCTAATTTCCTAGACCTGAAATCTGCCCATACCTCCCCCTCCCATGCATGTGGGGTAGCAGCTCACTAGAGAGCAGACCTGCCTCAGCTGTTTTCGCCCCAGCCAGGTGGTCAAAGGGAAAAATATTTGCTTACCTGTGAAAACAGGTTGCCTATAAATCAAAAGGGGTCAAGTTATGTCCACCAGATGGAGGTTTTAAAATCTTAATGTGTAAGTTAAGATATAATGGATGAGGGGAGGTGAAATTTTAGGAAGGTTGAATCATTTGGTTGCCTTCTGGGATCGAGGGGAAGCAAAAGGTTACTGTTACAGTGAATAAGAATGAAGTCATTTTCTTCCTGGTGACCTAATTACAAAGGATGGGATTCTGACTCATTAATTTTCAAAATCATGTCTAATTATCTATTGGTATGGCTTACTCAGGCTCAAAAACACATGGACAAATAGATGTTCTTTGCTAACTATATAGCTTCTTTTGCATGAGCTCTAGGTTTTTGTGTATTATAATTTTACTCATGAAATTATCCTGGTTTTGATCAGGAGTCTGAACAGCCAAGATCAATTTTCCTCTCTCCCCCAGCATCCACTTCTCATTCTCTTTCTCCCTTTATCTCTCACTCTCTTTCTTTCTCTCTCTCTCTCTATTTTTTTTGTCTGCCACTTCATTAGCCCCCTGGAATGTAAAATGAATAGTGTTATGAAGAGCAAACAAAATCCAAGTCAGCTTTCTCTTTTTGGGAAGTCAGAAAGCTAAAATATTGATTAATCTAAAGCTTTGGTATTGACTGTGGATTCTGTTTATCCATGTTCTATCACTGGTCGTAACTGTATGAACACATTTAGCATTGGATGATTTTTTTTGAAAGAGAGCCACAGGCAAAGTTGAAATAATCAGTGAATGACAAAAGATATTATCAAGAACTAGAGGCCCTGTGCACAGGATTCCTGCACTGGTGAGGGGCATGGCCTACGGAAATTGGCCTGCTGTGGGAGTGCCACTCATCCCAGTCAGCCGAGTGGTTGTGGACCCATCCTCTGAGTGGCTTCTCCCACTGTGGGAATGCACCGACCACCAAGGGACAGCTCCTGAGTTAAGCATCGCCCCCTGGTGGTCAGTGCACATCATAGCGACTGGTGGACTGGTCATTCTGCCTTTCAGTTGCTGGCTTTTATTATATAAGACTAGAGGCCCAGCGCACGAAATTTCTCCACAGGTAGCATCCCTAGGCTTCACCTGCAATCAGGGCCGATCTTCCCTGGCTGCTGGCAGCTGGCCCCACCCCCTGCCACCAATGCCAGTTGCCCTCTGGGTGTGGGACAACTGGTAGAGTGATTGGGGGCCCCGCTTGCTTGGTCTGGTGCTGCCTGCATCTACTGCCACTCACCACTGGTTCCCCATTCCCCACCAGGCAATCGGAGCCTGCAGGCCAGGAGGATGGACTGAGAGGAGGGCTTGAGGGAAGCTCCTGCATTGAGCATCTGCCCCCTGGTTGTCAGTGTGCATGATAATGACTGGGCATAATATACTATATTACATATGTATATTAGAGGCCCGATGCACCAAGATTCGTGCAAGAATAGGCCTTCCTTTCCTTGGCTGCCTCACTGCCTTTGCTCCAGCCAGAGCCACCTTTCTGCCTTCGCTCTGGCCCAGAGCCACCTGCCACCTCTGCACCCTGCCTAGAGACCTGGAGCAGCCAGGGCGGGGTGGAATGCCTATGTCATCGCCATGGCAATGACGCAAGCATCCAGGCCCAGCTGCCACTATCTGTGTTGTGTCAGTTTGCATATCCCCTCCTTATTGTCTGTTGGCGCCATCACCTTTTGTCACGAAGTAACAGTCAATTTGCATATTCAATTTTTATTAGATAGGATATGCTTATTTAGTCTTATATGATGAGCTTCAATTCACATCCTGCTGCTTTGGGATACCAAGAGAACAGGATTGTTTTGTAGAGAAGAGGACCTTTGGGCAAGTGGATTGTTCAGTGTGTCGACGCTTCTTACATGTCTAAATATAAGTCCCCCCCCCACCACTACCATCTTTAATCCTCAGCCACCTGAAATATATCACCACACTTTATTTCAGATCTTTGTTGAGATGGTTTTCTCTGACTTACAACTTTGAAGTTCTTCTGCATTAAAAAGGAGAGTCTGTTTTAAAAGACCTTACTTTTTTGAAACATTTAAAATCATTTGATAGATACATTATCCTTAATGGAAAGGACTGAAATAATACACATCTTTAATTTCCTTTTGTAAAGTGACTTTTAATGAGAACAATGAAAATGTGAATTGGGACTCTAGGTGTAACTCATGTTTTGACACAGGTTCCTGACTTGAAAGTCATTCAATCATATGTGCTTTTGACTCATATGGGCCAGGTTTAAAGTCTTTAGTTTATTTCTAAGTAGTTAGAAAAGGAAGATGTACTTTCCTTTTCACACACAGTGAGTTACTGTTTCCCTTTGTGTTTGAAGACCTTTAAATTGTGAAATAACTCTCTCCATTCTTATTTATTATCTCAACTTAGGTCTATGGACATTAGAGCTAAATAGAATTTTAGTAAGTTCCTGAAATAAAGCATAATCATGTAGAGCCCAGATATTCCTGGAAGGTAAATTCACATTAACGTAGATAGTGAGGTTTGCCACTGAAGATGGTTGCAGTTCTCAGTATTCTGCTTGAAGTGGATTAAATTCATAAGAATTGGGTATCAGCACTTCACCTCAATGAGGTTGTCCACACGATATATGTATTGTATTTTTTTAACTCAGCTATGCAGGTGTATACCTATGAACCAGATAAAATCACCTCTGAGGCAGATAATATAGATACTACCTCATTTGTCTGATTCTTTGATCTTCTCTGCATCTGTTGGAACAAAAGTAAAGGCATCTTCTATCTGTCAGGCTACCTGTAAACAGATGCATCAGTTTGTCTTCCAAAGGTGTCACTGTTGCTCGCTACCATGGACAGACAGTTTCATTGCCAGAATAAGCCATTGACACTAACAATCACAGGCTTTGTGACACCTGTATTCTCTTTCTATTGGAATTTAGAGTGCGCTAGGACTTCAAAGGACATAATTCCTCATTCAACAGCTCAAGAAAGCATTCATCTAGACTGTGTTTAGAAACCGAAGACACAGCATCAGCTACCATATTTATTTTTATGAATTGTTTGTCAAAGTATATAGAAAATAATTGGGTAATCCAAGTGTAATACTTGCATATTATCACTGAGACTATAATAATTGTCATTTCTACAGCTCCTCTTCTATTTTCAATAGCTCCAATTCTTTCAATAGAGGACAAGCTCTGAAGTTGGTGATATTTTGATAAAGAAATTTGTGTGGTCCTTTGCCATGTCTGATGTCTATAACTTATCCTACCAGTAGCTTTTGGTGCTCTCTCTAGTGTAAATGAACATTTCATTGTGGGTAAATAGAGAAAATCACCAGACCTTAAAAGACAAATCCAGTTAGCAGCATTTTGACTAGCATATCAACTTTCCATTGTAGAAATGGCCATGATTTTATTGTGGAAATGAAAATAAATGATAAATGACTGTATGCCTTTCCCTGATGAAAATATAAAGGGATATAATTAAAGGACTTGCTAAAGTTAATACATGGAGGAGTGTAGTTCATAGCTCAAGTCTATTGAGCTCCTGAATCAAATTCTGGAGATTATTTCCTTTAACTTTTGATAATGAAAATATTAAATAATAATGACAGCAAGTACAAGTTGCTATTTAGTAGGGACAGTTTTAAGCATTTTTTGGGTAAACTAATTCAGTTATCAACAATACCATGAGGCAGATATATTTATATTTGTAGGGAGGAGAGGACAACTATGATTGTTAATCAAGCAGCAGAATAAAATTATGAGAGGACCAGGTCCCATTTGGTGTTCCTCTATTTTGAAATCAATCTACCTCTAGACTTAATATAATAAAAAAATCAGCACTTAGCAATGATGCCCACGGATAGTAAAACGGAGAGTTGAAATGTATTTAACGTGTAACGTTGCTGGCTGACTAATAGCAGATCATTACCAAACCTACCTTGAATAACTTTGAATCATCTGCTTTGCTTGTGTTATAACCCAGCTCCGTACCCCAAGGGTCCAAGCTTCTGAACTCCTTCATGGTCACTACTAATAGCATTATTCTGATAAGAATAAATGGTTGACCCTAACCCAAAGTTCTATCTGTAAGTCCACAAGCAGCTCAATTCTGCATCTGCTTTGTTAGGCTTCCTTGTGTCTCTGAAGGAAGAACACATGTTTCAGAGACCATCCTTATAAAGAGTTGCTAGACAGGCAAACCAGTACATAATTATGTACTCCAATTATGTAGTTTTCAAAAGTGACACCTTATCTAAAATGTAAATTTATTTATCTCTGAGATTTCCTTTTCTGGCTAAGATATATTAAGCTTGCACGACAACTAGGAAATACATGGACCCATTACAGTAAAATTGTATTTTTGGAGAGAATGGGAAGCTATGGAAGCAACAAGGACTTAGGGGAAATGGAATCTCAGGAGGAGGAGGCTTTATTAGTTGAGCTGAGAGTTTATAGATATTTTCATTTTTCCTACGGGCATTTGCAGAATTAAGGTCTGGGGCAAGGATAAGGCTTGGCCTAGGCAATTCTCCACTGGGGGAAAGAGAAAACAATAGAGCTTTGGATGTTATGGGTAGGACTCTAAAGGACCTGCATACACAAAGCCAGTTTTCCCCAGGAAATAGTCACTGTGTCTTCAGGTGGAATAGGAGACTGAGGGACAGCCTGCAGTGTTTCAATGATTGGAAAATAAGAACCCAGTAAAGCTGACCTGCCACAAGTACTCACCAGGCTCCCTGTCAAGATTTTCCCCATATCTGAAGCTGTGTGGGGTATGATGCTAAATTGCTAAACTAAAACCTCTGAAGGGCATAACAATCTCCTATGGTCTTTCAGGGCTCAGCGGACAAAGATACATTAGACTCTCAATCAAAGACCCAGGAAGCCATATTTAAGGAATGGGGATGAAACAAATGGAAACTGAGTTCAATGAATCTTCAACTGATTCCAGACCAGACAGTCTTTGGGAGTGAAGGGTCTAAGTTCTGTGTATAACAGAGAAAAGTATAGCTCCTTCTGGGATAAAATGTCACCATGTAAACCAATAGTCAAGATTTAAAAAAAGAACAAAAGCAAACCCACAGATTATATAGATATTGGAGTTAGCTGGCAGGAACATTAAAATAACCATTATTAATAGATAGACAGAGATAAATGATATTAAGAGTTTCAAAAGAGAATTGGAATCTAGTTAAAAATTGAATTGTCCCTGATGAGAAACATATCACCTACGTTTCATGAGATCTCTTGAAATTCTTCTAACTTAATAATTCAATGGCAGGATATTGAAAAGATTGAGAAATAGGAATAAAAAACTATGCACCACCTGCTATTTGCTAGATGTATTAAGTACAATGCGTATATTAATGCATATATTGAAGAGGGTAAATATATGAAGTAGTCATTGTTATTCCTAGTTCATAGATCAGAACTTCACAAAAGTGCTTAATATATGAAAGCAGGGAGCATAGCCATTCCTGTCTGCTGATTTTCATTGTATACACAGCCTTCCCAACTGAGCGGAGTTGTAAACCACATGTGTTACCCGCGTCTCCTAAGGAAAGGCTCATGCTATCCTGAGCTTGAGACACCTGTGTCCCAGGAGCCACCAGAAAGCCTCTGAGTACATAAGCTAAGCTAGTGTGTCCCTCACCCAGAGATTTTTTTTGTTGTTAACCCTCAACTGAGGACATATTTTTCATTAATTTTTTTAAAGTTTTGTTTTATTGCTTAAAGTATTACAGAGTGTTAAATAAGCCTCCATTTTTCCCCTTGACCTTCCCCCCTCCTCCCCTACCCCCCAGTGTCTTGTGTCCATTGATTATGCTTATATGCATGCATACAAGTCCTTCAGTTGATCTCTTAACTCCCCCCCAACACTTCTGAGCCTTCCAGCTGTAGTTTGACAGTCTCTTCAATGCTGTTCTGCCTCTGTATCTGTTTATGTTCATCAATTTATAATGATCTTTATTATCCATAAATAAGTGAGGCCATGTGGTATTTTTCTTTCATTGACTGGCTTATTTCACTTAGCACAATGCTCTCCAGTTCCATCCATGCTGCTGCAAATGGTAAGAATTCTTTCTTTTATATAGCAGCATAGTATTCCATTGTGTAGATGTACCACAGTTTTCTAATCCATTCATCTGCTGATGGGCACTTAGGCTGTTTCCAAATCTTAGCTATGGTAAATTGTGCTGCTATGAACATAGGGATGCATATGTCCTTTCTGATTGGTGTTTCTGGTTTCTTGGGATATAATCCCAGAAGTGGGATCACAGGGTCAAATGGGAGTTCCATTTTTAATTATTTTAAGGAAACTCCATACTGTACTCCACAGTGGCTGCACCAGTCTGCATTCCCACCAGCAGTGCAGAAGGGTTCCTTTTCCTCCATATCCTCTCCAGCACTTGTCGTTTGTTGATTTGTTGTTGATAGCCATTGATTTTTAAAGAGAGTGTAAGGGAAGGGGAGAAAGAGAGAGAGAAACATTGAAGTGCGAGAGAAGCATCAATTGGTTATTTGCTGCAGGTCCCCCAACCTGGGCCAGGGATCAAGCCTGCAACTAAGGTACATGCCCTTGAGCATAATTGAACCTGCAACCCTTCAGTCTGCGGGAGGACTTTCTATCCATTGAACCAAACTGTCTGGGGCCTCCCACAGAGATTTTGATGTGCTGCGTAAGGAGGCAAGAGAGTTTAATCAGGAGGGGAAACGGCTAATTTTGTTTTATGCTTTTACTTTCTCATACTTACAAAGAGGAGCTGGGTCAGGAAGCGTGAAGTGAACCACATGATGAGAAACATTCCGGGGGCTGAAGGGGGTAAATCCTATTTTCAGGACTTTGTGCGTAGACCTAACTCTGTTATTGATGTTGGGCTTTGTATAACAGGGCTGATGCTTGAATTACTACAAAACCCCACTAGAAACTGCATTCCCGGAAACAATGGGATCCCTTGTGAGGTAACTCCTCCCTGAAGGATAGTAAAATGTCAAACAGACAAAAGTAGGAAAACTTATGTCTCCAGACAGCTGCCTTTGCCGGTGGGACTTCGAAACACTCTGCTTCGTGCTGTACACAGAGTCTGCTCTGCAACAATTATCCCACAAAAATGCCATTTTGATCAAGGAAAATGATCTTAATTATTCACTGATATTTCATACCCAGAATAACTAATGATGATAATAAAAATTATGCCATTTTGAGCCCTTTTAAGTCAGGCACTTTACATACATAATCCTAGTACTATTCCCATTTTAGAGTTTGTAAAACAACAGGTTTTTAAACAGAATCATAAGAAAAGGCCTGGATTTAAACTTATGCCAAACTTAGGCCAAAATGCTTTGTTTTTCATGAATGTAGGCTGCTTGGCAATTCCAGTGTGTGATCATAATGAGAATGCCGTGTTTACTGACACCTTCTTCAAGGGCTCACATGCTATACAGAGCATGCCCCTGATTCTCTCTCTCTACCCATGAGGTTAGTGCATGTGTATTAGTACTCACAGGCAGCCACATGCACGCTTAATGGAAAAGGGGCCTGTATCTTATGACTCAATGCAAAACTATTTATTCTTGAGCAGATTTCCAAAACAACACAAATGGAAAGAACAGGAGTCCAAAAACCAGATTGCCTTCTAACCTCCCCTCGCATATGATTTTTTGTCCTTGTGACAGGTAAATTTGTTTTTGTTTTTTGTTTTTTTTTCCATCTAGAAATAATTTCTCTGGAATATCTTCTCCACAATTGTGGTACATTCCCCACCCTCTACCCCCATGTGTGAAACATAACAGCCATTCATAGGACTTACCTGCCTGCAGAAGAAATACCTTTATTTTGTAGGAAATAAATAAAACACTAGAAAGAGAATTTAAACCACCTACTTTTCTCTGCTCTAAGAAAAACCACTGTGAACATTTTTGCAGCTGTTTAATATGTATAGCTATGTGTCTCCTTCTCTATCTCCATCTTTGTTATGTTGCTTCCTTTTGTTTCAAACATCTTCAATCCTGTGTGTGTTGTATTTTGAGTTGCTAAACTTCAACTGGTACTGTTCTTCATTCACCTCCAAAGGCTGAAGAAGGCTGAAAAAAGTGGAGAGAAATCTTTACTTTGAATAAAGCAAAGATATGATACTATTTTAAGAGTTCTGGAAGTCAGGGTGCCATTTGTGCTGGGCATGAGGATCTCCCCAAAAGACCAAGATATGTGAACCCTCCCCACAAGCTTACTCATTCTCCGGTTTCGGAGTTTAGCCTTTTACTAAGACATGAGGAGCCTTGCAGGAAGGGACCTTGGAGAATAATCAGAAGTGCTGTGGTTTAGGAGGAAGCGGAGTCAAATATTTGGGATGTTGCAGAAAGACCAAAAAAAACTAAGCAACGCTTTGAAGAGTTGGAGAAATCACAGTTTTAATAACACACGCTGACTCTGTGGGGTAGTCCCCAAATCCAGAGTGCCCATCACACGCAAGAACCTTGCTTTATAACTGCCCCTCTAGTTCATTGATTTGCAAATATACTCCCTTCCCCCAGGTGTGCTTAGGTTTGGGCTCAAAACAAATCCCCCTGCCCTACCGCAGGACAGGGCTTTGTTTGGTTTAATGGCCTAACATTCCTTGCAAAACCAGTCTTCCTCCTCAGGGATAGTGTAAAAAAAAAAAAAGAAAAAAAGAAAAGAGAAAAGGCAAGTTTTACAATGTACTTCACATTACATGGGGACAATTTCTGACCTGTGAAAGCATTCAATAACTGGTGCTATGGGTATGTGTGTTTGGTCTTGGCAAAGAGACTATCTGGGATGGGATTAGTGGTGATCCCAGGGCATAGTGGGAACAATAGACAAGGATTTCCTGAGCTGAATATGTACCATTTACCTTATTTTGGTAATTTGTCTACAATAATGTTTCTCAAACTTTCAACCTGGACCAAACCTAAAACCTTCACAGAAGGAAGAAGAGAAGGCAATCCCCACCCATCTCATCCAAGCCTTTCCGCCATTGTAAATATTTACACATGGGGGCTCAATCACACCAACCACTGTTCCATTGTGTATTTTATTACTCCCAGGAGGTCATGTGCATGCATAAGCCATGGTATCTCTTCTTTTATTGTATTAAAATACCATTTACTGAGGAGTTCCCTTAACACATTAGAAAGCTAAGACCTTTGGGCAAGGAGCATTGTTACTAGAAAACAAAGGAATTTTGAAAACACATTTTACAAAGATTCCATGATGGAAATCTATTATGCTTCATGGTTCCATCAGAAGAGATGGAAATCCATAATTGCAAACTATTAAAGAGGAACATGTCATCAAGGCATATCAATTTAGATCTTGACTAATAATCAGTAGGAGAGTCTTCATCTACTTTTTAATTTAACATATTGACATTGGTATAAAGCTATTGACAGCTAGGTTAAAATTGAATTTCTGTTCACTGAATTTTCTTTTTTTTTAAATTTCATTTAAGTTGTTCTGCCTTTTTCCTACTTGTACATTTTAACTTACATGTAAATTTTGTGAATCTGTGAGTCCCTACAGAATTCATTTACTATATCTAGAGTGAAACAGGGCCAATATAGCTGTAGTGTGTTTGGTGATTCTCATTTGAGCACAAATGTCTAATCAACACCAGGTGTACGGTAGTTAGTGTGCTCTACAGGCTGCCGGACAGGCGCCTAACAAAACTCTGATAGACTAAACACTCACAGATGAGCCCTCCTGTGCCTAAGTCCTTTGTGCATAGAAAGCAAGTGGAGCTGCTTTGAAGTCTACCTTTCTGTCTTTATCAGGAGAAATAAGTTAGATAGGTATTATTTCAACACATCCATTTGTCTATTCTTTAAGATGCCGCCCGTTCATAGGATTGAGAACAGAGGTAGAGGAATAGCACTATTTAAATTAGCTGGCACTTTTAACTCTCTTTTCTTACTTAATATAGACAACTTTTTCCATTAGTCTGAAGAAGTAATGATATAGGGAAAAAATTTTCATAGCATGAAACTTCATACATGACATACTCATTGCTATTAAAAAATACAAACAACCCTAGCTGGTTTGGCTCAGTGGATAGGGCTTAGGCCTGGTTCGATTCTGGACAAGGGCACATGACCGGGTTGCAGCCTTGATTCTCAGTGTGGGAAGTGCAGGAGGCAGCCAATCAATGATTCTCTCTCATCATTGATGTTTCTAGCTCTCACTTTTTCTCCCTTCCTCTCTGAAATCAATCAATATATATATATATATATATATATATATATATATATATATATATATATATATCATATTTTACTTTAAAAATAAAAGAAATTACATATGTTTGTGTTTGTTCTGAAAAACAAGCTCTAGACTGTTAATATTTAATTCTGAAATTCAGGGAACACTGTATAATAGCACAATTTTGTATGTATTCAATCTCAAGTACAGAGGAAATGCCAAATTGTTTTACCACCAAAGTGATCATCACTGCGTGTTTGTTTGTTTTTTTACAAGAGTAAAGGGAAGAATTCAAAATGTAATTTTCCTGACTGTGACTAGCATATTTCTTTTCCTGCTTAGTGATTGGAATCTGTTCTCCATGGAACAAGGAGAGTTGGATCTAATTTATGAGTACTGGGCTGGAGCAATCTCAGAGGCCAAGCTACCTAGAGTCCACATGGAGGAGTAAATAACCTATCTCAACTGCAGTCTAAATACAGAATGGATGATTCACTTACAGTAATTAATAGAGAAGCAATAGTGTTTAGTTGAAGTTAAAGAATTGTTCAGTGACCCAGAAATTCTCCCCAGGTTCTAAGATAAGTGATGATACTTTTGCACCTGAAGGTCAAATTGGGCTGAGTTTGCTAATGAAAGCAACTCAGTAGACATCTATGATTTGTTGTTTCACCCTCCTTATCAGCCATAAGTGTCTACTGGAATCAGGGCACTGTTCAAAAGTAGATTCAGAGTGGTTCCAACATGTCGGTATTCATGGAGTAACTGGCATTTCAGTCCTCACCTGGGGCAGGCGAGCTTGCGTGGAAAGTTCTAATCAGTTGGAATGGTTACTCGCTTGGTCATCTCCAAGGGGCAGTCTGCCAGGCCAGTGGCTCAGGACTTCGCTTCCGCAGGCATAACTTTCTCCAACCCCCTTTATTATTCTCCATGCCTGTGACTAGATCTTAATTATATATAAATGCAGACAAAATATTAAACTTGCTAGCAAATTTAGCTCAAGATTATAGGGAAAAATGTTGAGATATATATATATATATACTAATAAAAGCGAAAAATTAAAATTAATCGTTTCTCCGAGACAGGGTAAGCCACGCCCACCAGCCAATCAGAGCGGCTGTATGCAAATTAGCCCAGCCAACATGGCGGCCGCCACTCACAGACCTGAGTAAACAGCCCTTTCCATTGCGGCAGGAGGGAAAGTGAAGCTGCACCCCTCAGCTTAGCTCCGATTAAACTGCCTCTAGCGAAACACAGCTTTTTGAAATATTGTAACAATCATAGAATCCTCCGGAGCTGAAGGAAAGAGCAGCTCCGGCCTAACCAGTAAAAGTAACAATTGTTTCATTATAGACGCTGCGAGGTGAAGCAGAGGAGGCTTTGTTAGTTATAAGGCCGCCTTAAAGGAACAGTGTATCAATTATAGAAGATAAATAACCCCAGGCCTTAATGGAACAGTATCAATTATAGGAGAAAAAACTCCAGAACCTGTGTCCAGCCGACCTTGCTGGGACGTTGGGTCAATGGGAGCTGTGGGCAGCCTTAAAGCCCCTCGCCCAGGCTGGTCAGGCACGCCAGCAGGTGGGCATCCCCCGAGGGGTCCCAGACTGCGAGAGGGCACAGGCCGGGCTGAGGGACCTCCTGAGTGCACAGAGCGGCTGCAGGGTGGGACAGAGCAGGACCCAGGACCCGTGATGGGAAACAGGCGGCAGGGTTGGAGGGCACCGGGAAGCGGGTAAGAGGCGGCAAGGGGCCAGTGGCCTGCTTGGTGGCTGTCCAGGCCCTTTGCGGGGCATTGTGGAGTGGGAAAGCAAGGCTGCAGGGGCCGGGTCCTGCTTGGCAGCTCCCCAGACCCCTTGGCGGCACCTGGAAGTGGGAAAGGAAGGCAGCAGGGGACGGGTGAGTGGGAAAGAGTTGGCGGCCTGCTTGGCGGCTTCCCAGGTCCCTTCCGAGGATCAGGGAGCAGGAAAAGGCTGGCCTGACCACGAGGCGGGGTTTTCCCTGCTTTCTGGTGGCTGGAGGAAGATGGGCAGTAGGCAA
>PVJC01043418.1:0-14529 GCA_004026665.1 Murina feae
GTCACAGCTCAAAAAAGAGAACAACATGCTGGGGAGGGCAAGAGTCTGAGAGATCAACATAGAGGGGGTGCCTGCTCCAAGCCTCCACGGTGTGCCTGGGGGCAGGCCCCTGGCAGGTAGACACACACAGGAGGACTGCTCCGAGCCTCTGATGGGGCTGGGGGCAGGTCCCCAGTGATCACACACACACACACACACAAAAGGCGCCTGGCAGACTGGGGCCATCATAGGACATCCACTGAGGGGTCCCAGACTGTGAGAGGGCACAGGTCGGGCTGAGGGACTCCCTCCACCCCGAGTGCACAAATTTTTGTGCACCGGGCCCCTAGTAATTAATAATACAAGAATAACACTATGTTTCACATACTCACAAATGTAAATTTACTTTTGCCCCACCCTATAAAGTTCACATGACTATTCAAAAGGAGCACATTTCTCATTCCTGTTCTCAGCCACTTAGTTGAGGAATTAAATAAATATGTGTATTTATTTAATTATATAAATAAATATATATAAACACATTTATATAAACACAAATATGTATTACACAAATAATAGCACAGTATTCACACTGCTCGGCACTTCCTTTTTCCTATTAACACTATACCTCAGATAATTACATATTACTATGACGAGTTTCCTGCTAATATTCGACGTTCACTATTTCACCGTATGAATACACATAATTTATTTAACCAGTCTCCCTTGATAAACATATGGTTGTTCCCCATCCTTTGCTGCCATTAATGACCCCTACCATCTGTCATTTTGTGTATGTTCCAATATATCTGCAGGAAAGATTCCTGGAAGTAGAACTGTTGTGTCAAAGGGTATAACAGACAAGATTCTGTTTGTTTGTTCATAACAGAAAAGCCAAAAGACCAGTCACTTAAACAAGATAGAGATGTGTTCCTCCCTCAATTAAAGAGACTGGTGGTGGGCCATCCAGAGTGGCCAAGGGCTTACAAGTATCACAAAGGAACAGAATTCTATCTTTGGCTCTGCCCAAAGCATATACCATTGTGGAGGCCTTCTTTAAGTAAAATAATACAAAATTATGAACATATTGAGAATGAGGAAGAAAACATAATACATTATAAAGTTTTTAACGCTGAAATAATACAAACATCACAAAACCTAAGAAAAATAATATAATTATTCAATTTCCCAACATATCTTTATAATAGGTTTCTTCCCTACTTTTTTTTTTTAGCTTTGATTAGTTTTTCATAGAACAAGATTTATATATCTTCTGAAGGATATAAAGAAAATTGAATTTTTTCTGTAGCATGGCTCATTAAAATTTGTTTATATTGTTCATAGTTGATACGTATAAAACATGTGAGAGATACTAATTGTAGTACTACTACAGGTTTTGTCCTATAACTTCTGTGCTGGAGTTATAGGAATTCTGATAAACTTTGTGATTCATAATGCACACAAGTACTCGGTGTGTTTATAAATGTAGAAGCTAAGTTATTAAGCATTTTTCTGATAACAGAAAGCTTTCACTTTACCAGGCATCATTGAGTGCCAAATTTTCCACTTATAATTTTATACATCTGGTAAGTGGAAGAACATTACACAGACCAGCTTCTAGCTCTGTACATTTTAAACTTTTTCCTCCTCCACTACTAAATATTTCTTGTGCTGGGCATAGGACATGATCGCATTATACTTTGACCTCTGGCCCTGCACCCAAGGGAGCTGACACAGGGAACAGTATTTATCAAGCCATTCCTGCCACAGGACAACTAGCAAATGACTGCAAACCTCGGATGCATATCACACTAAACACCAACTAAATGCATCCTGAGTCCAACTTCCTCCCGGCTGGATCCCCAAAATCCTCAGGGCCATTCCAACACCATCTCATACAGGGAAAAGTGTGACCCAGGGAAAATCAAGTAGAAATAGACAGCAGCCTTAAGATCTGCAATTGAAATATCTTACTTCTGCAAAGATGGTTACAAGAGCACATGACCATGTGAACACATTACTAGGGCCTCCCAACATTGGGAGATGCTTACCTCCATTACCTGCGTGCGCAGTATAACGTCCCCGGCCTGCAGGGTTCTGGATGTGGTCTGGTCAAGCACACATACAGGATGGGGAAGGTGGGAGAGAGCTGGCAACCTTTGTCTTTGCCAGTGACGGTTGCTGGGGCATGAGTTTTTTGCATTGGTCATTAGGCTCCATATTCTACAGTCCATCACCCACCTTGGGACTATGGGCAGCGGAGGGCAGCTATGTGGGTCAGCAGCAGCTGTCTCCTATTTTTTGTTTCTTTGCTTCCATGTAATTTCCACCCTAATTTCAAACATGCAGGAAAGAAAGGCATGCAATGAACACCCAAGAACCATCCATCTAGTTTGAACCATCATTAATAACTGGGCCATTTTTTGCCTCATCACTGAACCATTCCATAGTAAATTTAAAAAAGCATGACACTTCACCCATAAATACTGCAACATGCATTTCCAAAGAGCAGAGATATTTCTCCAATTAATAACAGTACCAATATTATACCTAACAATAATAGCCGTAATCCTTAATATCACCTAAATCTCTACAATTATCCTAAAATTCTATTTCAGAGGTATTTTTTGAAATCAGAATCTAATAAGTTTCATGCAATTAATTTGTTTATAGTGCTTCTTAAGCCTTGTCTTATCTAGGACAGCTTCTGGCTCTGTATATTTTAAACTTTTTTCTCCACTACTAAATATTTCTTGTGCTGGGCACAGGACACAATGACATTATGCTTTGTCATTGACTCTGAAGAGACCAGGGCAGCTGTCATGTAGACTGGCCCACATTCTAAACATGTCTATTTCCTCATGCTGTCACTTAATTATCACTATTATTGCCTGCAAAATGAGGTAGATCTAAAAGCTTTTTTTAAAGTAAGATTTATTGAGGTAAAATTTATATATAGTAAATACCATCCTTTTTACATTACAGTTTTATGCATTTTGACAAATGCAAGATGGAAACAGTCACATAATCTAACAGCTTCATCTGATTCAGATTAAGGTGAAAAGTCAAAATAATTTAAAGTGATGCCGTGAACTTCCTACTGAATTTCTTATCACATCTGCATGTGCATATCTAGTTGTCTCACTCTTTATGATACTGATTTTGAACATTGGGTTTCTGCAGTTTTCTTATCTCTGAATGTGTATATTTTCTATGCTGTGCAACAAATTACTGGGAACTGGGCAGCTTAAAGCAACACCTACTTATTAGCTCACAGCTCCGTAGGCCAGAAGTCAGGCACGGTCTTGCTAGGTTCTCTGCTCAGGATATCACAAAAATAAAATCAAGATGTCAGCAGGCTACGTTCCCATCTGGAACCTCATAAAAGTTGTTCTGAGTTTAATTCCGTTCTGATTGATTTGTTAAGGGAAAATAAGACTGATGCTACTCTGGGGGGCCCAGAGAAGCATTTGTCTACAACCCAGAGGATGCCTGCTAGCACCTCTAGTTGGTGGAGATTGTTGTCGGAGAAACCAAGATGGCAACATAGGTAAACACCTGGAATTGCTGCCTCGCACAACCATTTCAAAACCACAATAAGAAGAAAAAACGGACACCACCCAGACCCACAGGAAGGCTGGCTGAGTGGAAATTCTACAACTAGAAAGAAACTAAGATTCAGAGGAGGTGCGGAAGTAAAGTGCAGAGGTACGGAGGCACGTGGAGAGGGCTGGCAGAAAGGGCTGGCAACTGAGGACATGGTTGTCTTTTTCAATCCGGAGGGAGTCACAAGCTCCCGACAACTCTGAACTCCAGTTCTGGGTGAGTTTCTGGAGACCCAGACTCATACGGGGAGAAGCTAGACTACCTGGCTTTCTCTCGGTGGTGCCAAGGGACACTGAGACCCGGGACCACTTAGGGCAGGGCTGAGAATCAGCCATAGCTGTTTTCTCCACCCTGTTGATTCCCTGAGACACTGCCTCTTCCAAGCTGTGCACAGAGGCTTTTGCATATAAAAAACTGGGCAGCCTCAGGCAGAAGCTAAAATAGCATTGCCTTAGAGATCCAAGAGCCAGTGTACCCAGGGGTCAGAGTGGGACCACCCAGGTTACAACTGCTCAGATCCAAACGGGACACACTCAGGGGGCAGACCCAGTGAGCACTAAAGCCCCACTGAAGCAAGTCTTGTCTCATAAGGGTGTCTCCAGCACAGAAGTTCTCCCACCATAGACACAGGGAAGCAGCCAAAATGCGGAGACAAAGAAACAGATCACAAATGATAGAAATGGAGGAAAGCAAACAACTGGATATAGAGTTCAAAACTACAGTTATAAGGTTTTTCAAGAATTTTCTAGAGACCGCCGATAAATTTAATGAGACCCTCAAGGATATGAAAAAGGACCAGCTAGAAATTAAGCATACACTGACTGAAATAAAGAATAATATACAGGAGAACACAGCAAGATGGCGGCATAGGTAAACACTGTAAAGGCAGCCGTGCACAACTATTTCAAAATAACCACGAAAAGAAAACACAGACACCACCCACACCCACAGGAAACCTGGCTGAGTGAAAATTCTACAACTAGAAAAAGACTGAGACTCAGGGGAGTGGCAGAAGCAAAGTACAGAGGTACGAGGTATGTGCACGGGGCTCGGGGAGAGGGCTGGTGCCAGAGGACACGGTTCTTTTTCAAACCGGAGAGAGCCACAAGCTCCCAGCGGCTCTGAACTCCAGTTCCAGGCGAGTTTCTGGGGACCCAGACGCACACCCGGAGAAGGGGGACTCACTGGCACCAGGAGGAAATCCAAAGCGGGTTTCTCTCAGCGTTGCTTGCAGCAATTACTGTGGGACACAGAGTCCCAGTGTCTCTTAGTGTAGGGCTGAGAATTGGCCATAGCTGTTTGCTCTGCCCTGCAAACTCCCCGAGGCCCCACCCCTCCCAAGCTGTGGTCAGAGGCTTTTGCATATTAAAGGTTGAGTAGCCTAAGGCAAAGGCTAAATCAACACCTCCTAAGAGATACAAGAGCCAGCCTCACTCAGTGGCCAGAGTGGGACCATCCTAAATAAAACTCAGATCCACAAGGGACACACTCGGGGCAGACGCAGTGAGCACAAAAGCCCCACTGAAACAACTCTTGCCCCATAAGGGTGTTTCCAGCACAGAAGTTCTCCCACTGTAGACACAGCTGACTCTCATAACTAAGTGGTTTAGAGGTTAATTCCTCTCAGTGATCACCTAACTCAGAAAGGAAAGCAGCCAAAATGCGGAGACAAAGATACAGATCACAAATGACAGAAATGGAGGAAAGAAAACGACAGGATACAGCGTTCAAAACCACGGTTATTAGGTTTTTCAAGAATTTTCTAGAGACTGCCGATAAATTTAGTGAGACCCTCGAGCATATGAAAAAGGACCAGCTAGAAATTAAGCATACACTGACTGAAATAAAGAATAATATACACAGATCCAACAGCAGATGAGAGGATCGCAAGAATCAAGTCAAAGATATGAAATATGAAGAAGTAAAACCCACCCAGTGAGAAAAGCCAAAAGAAAAAAGAATAAAAAAATATGAAGATAGTGTAAGGAGTCTCTGGGACAACTTCAAACGTACCAACATCAGAATTATAGGGGTGCCAGAAGAAGAGAAAGAGCAAGATATTGAAAACCTATTTGAAGAAATAATGACAGAAAACTTCCCCCACCTGGTGAAAGAAATAGACTTCCAAGTCCAGGAAGCGCAGAGAATCCCAAACAAAAGGAACCCAAGGAGGACCACACCAAGATACATCATAATTAAAATGCCAAGAGCAAAAGACAAGGAGAGAATCTTAAAAGCTGCAAGAGAACAGCAGTTAGTTACCTACAAGGGGACACCCATACAACTGTCAGCTGATTTCTCAACAGAAACTGCAGGCCAGAAGAAAGTGGCAAGAAATATTCAAAGTGATGAATAGCAAGAAGCTACAACCAAGATTACTTTACTCAGCAAAGCTATCATTCAGAATTGAAGGTCAGATAAAGAGCTTCACAGACAAGAAAAAGCTAAAAGAGTTCATCACCACCCAACCAGTATTATATGAAATGCTGAAAGGTATCCTTTGAGAAGAGGAAGAAGAAGTACAGATAAAAATTATGAACAACAAACATATATCTATCAACAAGTAAACCTAAAAATCAAGTGAATAAAAAATCTGATGAACAAAATAAACTGGTGAATAGAATAGAATCAGAGGCATAGAAAGGGAGTGGACTGACAATTTTCGGGGGTTAAGAGAGGGTGTGAAGAGAATGGACAATAATCGTACACCTATAGATGAGGACAGTGGGGGGGGGGAGATAAGGGCAGAGGGTGGGGTGGGAACTGGGAGGAGGGGAGCTATGGGGGAAAAAGAGGAACAACTATAATAATATGAACAATAATGATTTAAAAAACAAAACAAACAAAAAAGTTGGTGGAAAACCTAGCACAGTAACCTAACACAAGCAGGATCACCAAGAGAGCACATCCTTAGGGAAGGAAGGCTTGGGGCATTCTACCAAATAGAGAACCTTCAACAGCTGAATGCTGGCTCAGGGCAAAAGGAACAAGGGATAGCTGGCAGAAGAAGAAAGGCACCAACCTATGGAGACAACATTTCAGTGACTCCATACTCCCCTTTTCCAAGTCCCTAGTTCCTAGTAACCACCAGAGATGGTTATTTCTTGATGTTTCCCTAATGCCTTGTACTTGGTATAACAGATTATGTGCTAATCTCCAGTGTTAGTGGAGGTTGTGCCTTGATTGTAGACTGGAATTTCCAAGGAGGAAGAACTTGTGAGGTCATGGGAGCCGGCTGCCCTCCTGCCCTCCATCTGGAGCACTTTCTTGTAGGGCATTTCAGCCCCCTTAGGATCTCCCTCATTTACTTGGCTGCACTCTAAGTGTGCCCATCCTGTATTTTGTGGTGAGCATTGAGGGCACTGGGGATGGGATCCTCTACCACTTTGGGACAGTATTGATCGGCTCCTATCAAAGCAGTTACAGCACAGCAGTGAAACATGGAAACTAAGCCTGGCTTCTGACTCCAGCTTTGCCAAATGGCCTCGGCCAAATTCTTACACCCTCTCTATTCATGTAGTTATCTGTAAATGAGGAATAGTAATAGTACTGAACTCATACTAGTCAATGTATGTGTAGCAGCTATCTCACCTGATATTCTCCTCCATTTTGTCAGTTTTGGGGAAAAAAGGGTGCTGTTTCCTTAACACCCTGCAACTACAGCCTTGAGTAACCAATCATTTAGTGTCACGCAGTGGGAGGGAGGGAATGGGAGAGCGTGAGATTTAAAATATAGTTCCACTATTTTTTGGATTATAATTAAAAATATGGACTATCATTCATTCAGCAAGTATTTACTAAGCACCTACTTGCTGACTTTTGATTTCATAAAGCTAGCTATTTGGATCTTCTTTCAGGGAATGGAATAGATTCAAAACTTAAGCAAACATTAGGAATAAGACCCAGACTCCCTTCACCACTTCCCCCAACCCAACCCCAATTTAAAAATATATATTTAAAAAATATATGTATATATATATTTAAAAAATAATAATTATATAAATAGGTTTTCAATATCTTGCATGCAAAAGCACACACACACACACACACACACACACACGAGTCCTAGTGCACAAAAATTTGTGCACTCGGAGGGGCCCCTCAGCCCGGCCTGTGCCCTCTTGCGGTCTGGGACCCCTCAGGGGATGTCTACCTGCTGGCTTAGGCCCACTCCCCGGGCGATCAGGCCTAAGCTGGCAGTCAGACATCCCTCTGGCAGCCGGGAGACATCGGGGGATGTCCACTTGCCAGCAGGGAGCAGGCCTAAGCTTCAGTCAGACATCCTTAGTGCTACTGAGGAGGCAGGAGAGGCTTCCACCACCACCACTGTATTGGCAGCTGGCAGCCTGGCTTGTGGCTGAACAGAGCTCCCCGTGGGAGTGCACTGACAACCAGGGGCAGCTTCTGCATTGAGCATCTGCCCCCTGGTGGTCAGTGTGTGTCATAGTGACCAGTCATTCCCAGTGGTTCTGCTAATAGAGTCAATTTGCATATTACCCTTTTATTATATAGGATATATTTCCAGCCTGGTGGGAAAGGAAAGAGTCAGGGGAAACTATGAAAGCTGAGACATCCCCTGATCCCCTTTCTTTGTACCTATTTTAAGTCTCAGGAGTCCAGAGGGTGTGACATCACAGGACACCTGTGACCATTTCCCTGGAAGAGCTCCTCTAAGCTGGAGGCAAGGTCCCAGCATGGTTTAGGAGTAGCCTCCTGTAACTGCTGCACAGAAGCCACCACGCAACTGTCCTCCCTGATGGGTGGACACAGAAAGGCAGCAGACAGACTTCGTCAGTCTTCAGGAAAGATAAGCGGGGCTGAAACTGACCACGGACCAGTTCAACCCAGTAGATGCCCACACAGCTGGACAACATCCAAGGCAGGATGTCCCCTCTGGATGTCCTGTCCCCACAGAAACCCTCAGGACTCACGGGAGAGGGGAGAAATGACTATGATGAAACCTCTCCCTCCTGGCTGAATGAGTCTGAAGCGGGAACAGACAGGGAGAGGCAGGCAGAGGCTGAGGCGTGCAAAAGCAGAAAAGTGCTCTCTCTACGTGGCAGAGCATGAGCAGAAAGGGACATGCCGGAGGAGAAGCGGTCCCAACTCCGTGATTCTCAGCCTGATGAGCTGTCATCAGACCCGTTGTGATGACAACAGATGTGATTGCAGCTCTCCCCCTTTCCTCTCTGAGAAACAGCCCAATCGCCAACACCGCTTTCCTTTGATTGCCAAGAAGCTACATCCGTGTTCCTGGAAGCTAAGAACCTGCAGGGAACAAGGAAACAGCAGAGGCAAAAGAGGAAGGAGATGAGGTGGAGGTATTCTGGGAGCAGGTCCTTTCCATTTTGGCCACTGGTTCCCAGAGGGGTCTGAGTCAAGCTCCCAAGTGGACCATTCTGCCTGCATCCCTGGGAAAGGACATTTAGTCACCCTGACGCCAGGGCTCTGCTGGTCCTTAGTGTCCCTGGAACAGAGAGAAGATGGGATGCTTTACACAGGGTGCTAGTCACCTGGTAATCCAGCCCTACCTTTCCCACTACAGGTAGTGACAAACTGGTCTTTAGAAGAATTGATACTTACGCAAAAGGATTTTTTGGCAATATGACTGCAGGCCAGTTGGCTTTCAAACTGGTTTTAAACAAGATGGGAGGCAAGGGAAACAGTAAGGGGATAAGATTTGAACCAGGATGGTGCTGGTTGAGAGGCAGAGATGGTGAATACATATGAGGAAGCAGAGTCTATGGGGGTTGCTCTGAAGGTCAAGGAGGGGCAAAGTCTGATTTGATTCTCAGCTTTTGGACCTGGGTGACTGCTGGCATGTTTACTTTGTCTCTCTTTTTGTTTTGTTTTTTGTTTTTTGGGGTTTTTTTGTAGGACCCAGCTCATCCTAACAAGGCATGTGGTCCATAGGCCGCGAGTTTGACATGCTTGTCCTAGGTGGACAGGAGATAGTACATGAGTAAATCACTTAACAAATGCCTAACCAACCTCAGGGACATTTCACCTTCATTACTACATCTGAACTCACTTGGTGAGTCACTTAATACAACCACTACCAGGAAAAGTAAGAAAGCATAGCCGAACCCATAAAAGAACACGGGAAGACTCAGAGGATGTAACCCCAATGCAACTGAGCAGTTGTCCTGACTAGACAACCTCCTAAAGTCAGCTGAATAACTTTGCTTTGGCTTCCCCCTCAGGGAATGCAGCACCAGAAAGAAAGGTGATCTAGTGGCCCTACCACCTTGCTATTCAAAGTGTGGTCTGTAGACCAGCAGTAGCAGTGATAACTGGGGGCTTGATGGGAATACAGAATCCCAGGTCCCACCCAGCCTGCAATTCAGACTCATGTAACAAGAATGCATATTCAAGTTTGGGTAGCAAGGCCTTCGATTACAGAGAGGAAGGGAAGAGCCCTGAGAGAAGTTTAGGAGGAGGAGGACCCATGTAGTGACTAAGAGAACCTTACATGGCAAGTGTTCATTGTATCTATTAATTTCTAAACTAATTATTATTCATTAGTCAAAGAAAGAGAAAACCAGTGAGACCTAAAGTACAATGTGCAACATCTGGTGCCAAAATCAGCCCGTCCGATGCCAGAGTGTGGCCATGTGAGATTTTGAGTGCACAGTCATTCTCAGGTAAACTAGAAGGGCAGCGGGGCTCACTCAGCTGTCACTTCCCCCACCAAATCCTTGACAACTACAAACACAATCCCATCCTCCCTCCTTGGTAGAAATTGACCACTTCCCAGCACAAAGTAGGCACTCAATAATTGTGTGTCAAATAATGAAAGTGTTGTGCTAGCAGGCTTAGATCAATTAGTGATTGTAATTGAAACTGAATGTAATTAATTATATAATTTGGGGGCTGTTCAAGTTTAATTCTCCTAAAATTACATCATGAAAACAGAGCAGGAGGAAGGGTTACAGACAGAAGGAAAGGAGCTGTAACACTTCCATATACAGTAGCTGCACATTGAGTTACCAACAGTAAAAGATTCACACAACTGCCTAACTAGGGGGTTCTCATCCGAATCCCATTTGGACACAGAGTCCAAAATCAAAAATTTCACTACAGAACCGGGGTGTTGCAGCAGTGGGCGCTCTCAGCAGTGGCTCTGCTCAACTTGGGGATATCAATTTGTCTTCATACATTTCTACTGCTGCTCTCCATGCCATGTGAATCTCTTTCCTACTCGCACAGACTCAGACAGTGTTAAAGCTAAAGAAAGGTCTTTGTAGAATATTTTTCTTTAATCCTCACCTGAGGATATGTTTCCATTTATTTTTACCGAGAGAGGAAGAGAGGGAGGATGGGAGGGAGGGAGGAACATTGATGTGAGAGAGAAACATGGATTGGTTGCCTCCTGTACACACCCCAACCAAGTATTGAAACCTCAACCTTGAACTGAGCCCTGACCAGGAATTAACCTACAACCTTTTGGTGCATAGGATGACACTCCAACCAACTGAGCCAACCAACCAGGGCTCTTTGGAGAACCTTCAGATCAGCTGTTTTTAGCCCAATCAGACCTAATATACCCTTTACAATAAGTATTTTGTATTGCTCCTTACCATCCTGAAACGAAATCCATAGGAACTAGAATCTATCTACATATTTTAATTTTTAAAAGTCACACTGACCTAGGTGGGTTGCACTGGCTATTCAAATGCGGACTCTTTATTGCCATTGGTTATGTGCTTTTCCAGGATGGTGAACAATAATTCTTAAAGAAACAAATCATTCCTCAGCTCTCATGGTAATTGCATTCCTGGAAAATTCAACAGATTTTAAACTCATGCCAAAAAAAAAAAATGCTTTGACTTTACATGTAAAACAATTAGGTTGTCGATTTGGTTCATTATAAACAGGATTTTCATCACACAAATATTCTGTGTGGCATTTAGAAATCACAGAGGTCACAAGAAAATTCTCTGTTGAATGAAGCTGTGCTGCTCATAGGAAGATACCTAGCGTCCCTGGTGCCGCCCACTTGGTGCCAGCAACAACCCACCAGTCATCCTGAGAATAAAAAATCTGTGCCCACACATTTCCAGGAAGTGCCTGGGGATAATAGCACCCTACTGAGAACCATTGATGTAACTCAATCTCCTAACTTTGCCGGTGAGAAATCAGAGGGTGGGGAGGAAGAGATTTGCCCTAAGTGATCCTAAGTCTCTGCACCCCTGCATCCCTCCTCGCCCCCCAGCCCCCCTCCACTCCACTCGCCAGGATCTCTCCTCAATGTTGCAGCTCCCCACAATGAACACTGCTGAAGATCAGGCTCTTGCCTTGAACACCTTTGGTTCCAATATACAGACTCAGGATGGTGCCCCACACCCCAGAAGTTCAAATTCCTTGCAAAAGAAAACATGGCCATACAGTGTCCATGAAGTCTTCTAAGCCAAGGAATGACATCTTAATGCCTTTAAATCAATCTGCCCAAGTGAGCCCAAGATGTCTCCTCCCCATCACCTTAAAGTTAGGAAAGTTCTGTCATGTAAGTTAACTTATTCTTCTTCCTACGTTCATTACAGAGAGCGCTTACTATCCCAAGTAAAGAAAGTATCCTATTTTGAAAGCAAAATTAGCAAGGGAGCATTATATGCCAACTCTGCTCATTCAGTAGCAATTGACTGGTATGCTGTGTTAAGGATTCTGGAGCCTTATCCCAGTTCAACCCAAAAGGATGCAGTGATCAATTTGTGGAATCTGCATTCGCCATGGTAGGGGCTGGCAGCTCTATGCCAGATATTTGCCATGTCTGTTTTAGAACCCCAGACAAATCCAATCTACTTTCCTAGGTTAAAGTTCATTAGTTTTACCAATAACATTGTATTTTATTCCAGTGGGTTTTTTTGTTTAAAATTTTTAAAATGGGAAACCAAGATGGCGGCATAGGTAAACACCCGAAATTGCTGCCTCACACAACCATTTCAAAACCACAACGAAAAGAAAAAACAGACGCCACCCAAAACCACAGGGAAGGCTGGCTAAGTAAAAATTCTACAACTAGAAAGAGAAAAACACACTGAGACTTGGAGGAGGTGCAGAAGTAAAGTGCAAAGGTATGGAGGTGCGCACGGAAAGGGCTTGCAGAAAGAGCTGGCAACTGAGGATGCAGTTCTCTTTTTCAATCCGGAGGAAGTCACAAGCTTCCAACGGCTCTGAACTCCAGTTCTGGGCAAGTTTCTGGGGATCCAGACTCATACAGGAGAAGCTGGACTGTCTGGCACTGGGAGGAACTACAGAGTGGCTTTCTCTCAGCGGTGCTTACAGTGATTACCGCGGGACACTGAGACCCGGTGCCTCTTAGGGCTGGGAGAAAGGTCAGCCATAGCCGTTTGCTCTGCCCGGTTGATTCCTCCAGACCCCACCCCACCCAAGCTTCACACAGAGGCTTTTGCATATAAAAGGCTGGGTAGCCTCAGGCAACGACTAAATTAGCACCTCCTTAAAGATCCAAGAGCCAGTGTACCCAGTGGTCAGAGTGGGACCATCCAGAATACAACTCCTTAGATACATAAGGGACAGACTCCTTAGATACATCAGGGGGCAGACTCAGTGAGCACCAAAGCCCCTATGAAGCAAGTCTTCCCCCATAAGGGTGTTTCCAGCACAGAAGTTCTCTCACTGTAGACACAGCTGATTCTCATAACCAAGTGGCCTGGAGGTAAATTCCTCCCAGTGATACCAACAACAATCAAGGCTTAACTACAACAAGACTGTGTAGAAAGCCTACAAAGGGGTGCCCCAAGAGTGTCCACCTCAGGTAATAGGGGAGGCTGAGCCATTCGGCCCTATAAGACCCCTAGCACAGAAAGGGGTCCTATCAACGCAAGGAAGCAGCCAAAATGTGGAGACAAAGAAACAGGTCACAAATGACAGAAATGGGAGAAAGAAAACTACTGGATATAGAGTTCAAAACCACGGTTATAATGTCTTTCAAGAACTTTCTAGAGACTGCAGATAAATTTAGTGAGACCCTCGAGCATATGAAAAAGGACCAGCTAGAAATTAAGCATACACTGACTGAAATAAAGAATAATATACACAAATCCAACAGCAGACTAGAAGATCGCAAGAACCAAGTCAAAGATTTGAAATATGAAGAAGCAGAAAACACCCAACCGGAAAAGCAAAAAGAAAAAAAAGAATCCAAAAATATGAAGACAGTGTAAGAAGCCTCTGGGACAACTTCAAGTGTACCAACATCAGAATTATAGGAGTGCCAGAAGAAGAGAGAGAGCAAGATATTGAAAACCTATTTCAAGAAATAATGACAGAAAACTTTCCCTACCTGGTAAAAGAAATGGACTTACAAGTCCAGGAAGCATAGAGAACTCCAAACAAAAGGAATCCAAGAAGGACCACACCAAGACACATCATAATTAAAATGTCAAGGGCAAAAGACAAAGAGAGAATTTTAAAAGCAGCAAGAGAAAAGCAGTTAGTTACCTACAAGGGAGCACCCATATGACTGACAGCTAATTTCTCAAGAGAAACTTTGCAGGCCAGAAGGGAGTGGCAAGAAATATTCAAAGTGATGAATAGCAAGAACCTACAACCAAGATTACTCTACCCAGCAAAGCTATCATTCAGAATTGAAGGTCAAATAAAGAGCTTCACAGACAAAAAAAAAGCTAAAGGAGTTCATCACCACCAAACCAGGATTATATGAAATGCTGAAAGGTGTCCTTAGAAGAAGAGGAAGAAAAAGTAAAGATTAAAATTATGAACAACAGAGATTAAAAATGGCGGCGGTTTAGGCAGACGTATACAGTGCCTTGTCCCAGAGCAGATAGGGAAAGCAGCTGAAACGAGTAGCTTCCAGACCGAATTGGCAGTGGAGATCGAGCTGGGAGACAGCTTGCAGCTGGAGAAGAAAGAAGACTCCTGAGAGAGGAGAGAAAAAACTATATAACCAGATACCCAGAG
>PVJC01043419.1:0-14513 GCA_004026665.1 Murina feae
ACGCCCGTGCACGAATTTCGTGCACTGGGCCCCTAGTTAGATTAATAACAAGCAAATGACTGACTTTTTAAAATATAAATATTTACCCAATTTAATTTTGCAAGATTCACCCCATCTAGTAATCCTGGTCCATTTTACCCTACCTTACTTTTCTTTGTGTAGAACTCCTTATCTCTTACCACAAAATATAATTTTTTATGTTCATTATTGACCATTTAACTGCCACCACTAGAACTCTACCAGCTTGAGGACAGGAGTCTTTGCCTGAGCACTAATTTACCTCAGGGTCCCAGGACAGATCCTGGAATGTATTAGTGCTCAATACATATATTTTGAATGAGCATTAATGACTCCTTTCTATGTGCAAGACTATGTGAATGCTATTATATATAGGATTAAATAATGAAAAGCCATTTAAATGAATGTATGTATATATGTATATACTAATTTACTTAAAGGGCATTTATATATTTGTAAATATATATTATATTTTAAGATATTATATATATATATTAGAGGCCTGGTGCATAAAATTCGTGCACTTGGGGGGGAGGGGTCCCTCAGCCAGGCCTGTACCCTCTCACAGTCTGAGAGTCCTCAGGGGATATCTGACTGATAGCTCAGGCCCACTTCCCATGGGGAGCAGGACTAAGCTGTCAGTTAGACATCCTTAGTGCTGCCATAGAGATGGGAGAGTCTCCTGCCTTTGCCGCTGCACTCGCCAGCTGTGAGCCTGGCTCAGGGCTTCTGGCAGAGAGGTGTTTCCCCTATAGGAGCACACTGACCACCTGGGGGCAGCTCCTGTGTTGAGCATCTGCCCTCTAGTGGTCAGTGCATGTCATAGCAACTGGTCGTTCCGCCATTCGGTTGAACTGCATATTAGCCGTTTATTATATAGGAGATATATATCTATAATAATGAAAGTGTAATATGATAATTAGACCAGACAGCCTAATGACCTTCCGGACATCCTTCTGGATGGAGCTGAGGCTGCGAAGGCCAAGGCAAGCCACCACAGCTGTGAGGGCCAAGCCCCTTGCATGAATTTCATGCATCAGGCCTCTAGTATATATATAACTTAAACAAAGGGCAGTGCTCATTTTTACTAGTCTTGACCTACTCAAAGTGCATCTTTGTTCTCCTGGGTCCCTCCACCCTGTGGATGACATACTCTAGGGTGTGCAGGTCACCTTTGCAGAGCCTCACCCAGCCTGCTTCCTGCCTCTCCCTCGACCCTCCTTCCCATGCTCTAGATGTCTGCTCACAAACTAGAAGTCTGAAGGAAGCATCTGGCCTGCACATGTTCATTGTTGGGCTTGTCAGGAGTTGGAAAATTTTTTAAGTGAATTGCCAACATTTAAAAATCTGGAGAATTCTCATAAATATCCAGATTTCCGCTTTCTCTTGCAAAGCCTAAGAGTATCTGTCGACACTGGGCTGGCATTGCCACCCGGCCTTGGTAGGCTGGGGCTGAGCAGCAACTGGCCCTCAGATAAGGCATGTGCTCTTCCAGTTACCAGCATCCCAGCCCTGCTCATCTCACCCACTCACCACCCTGCCTGGCCCTGGAGGGGCTGGGTTTGCAGCCCCTGCCCCATCTCCAAAGATAGGAGTTTGATACTGCTACAAGCTGCTGGGAAAACGGGACTATATAGCTACACACACTTTTTATAGGTAGAGTCCATCCTGTGTATAAAAACTTGCTAATTCAGAAAATGGGCATATACTCTTTTAACAAATACTTAGGTCTGACTGCCCTTTGACCAAGGTTTGCAGTTCTTTCACTGCCCCTCAATACAATGTGCTCATTAGTTAAATCTCAAAAACAGTGTTATTTCTCTTTGAGGAAAAACATGCCATTAAGGAATAATGTCTCAGCATGCCACTAAACTTCTTCCTGATGCGTTTCCTTTTTTGGAAGATAAGCCTGCCACTTAGGCTTGTTCGAATTTGTTTATTAGGCAAGTGTGCCTTTTTACTTTAAAAATAATCCCCCACGTATGTCACTTTGGACAAAATAGCACCACAGGCTGCCTCACTCTATTATCACTGAGGAATTATTGTCTGACATATGAAGGCAGGAAGATGGAGCCCAGCACACTTGTTGATCCAAATGAAAATGCATCAAAAGAAAGCAGATATCTTACTGTTAGTGGGATGAAAGGAAACCACTCATCTTGCTTCTCCACTCTGGAAAGAGAAAACATGATGTGAATAAATCTTCTTTGGTTGTTTTTCCATTGTTTGCTTTTTTTCTTCCTGCTGTTCCTGCTGACAAGGATGAAAAACTATAATGTGAGAGCTAATTCATGTCAGGTGCTACTGAGCCATCCATAGGAAAGCATGCAAATTTCCGCTGCTTTGAAATGGCATTGCTTAACAATTAATTAAAATGTCAGTGCTACACGGAGTGCAGTTTCAATAACCCAGCACTTGGTAAAGGGTGGTCAGTTTTAACTAAAGGAGGAAAACAAATGACTGGAATCACTTGTTTTGAAAACAAAGAACCTGCCAATATGTAATGAGCCAGATGCCAGGTGTCTCAAGTGGGCTGGTGGGGAAGAGGGACCAGGAGGGCTAGGATGCAGTGCCTAGTTAAGGGGCACTGTCTTAGCATTGTGTCCGGATGAAAGTGGCCCAAATCTAGTGAAAAGGATGCCTGGAAATTTCAGTTCCCATGGGGAATATGATCTGGTGAGTGGGTTGTTGGAGTTAAAATCGCCAAAAAAAATAAATAAATAAAAAATCTCATGAGCACAGTAGCCAAGGGGTCAGGGCATAGAGTCAGAGGCCCAGGAAGAAGGGGACCACTGGCAAGAGCTAGCTGAGTGTTAGGCCTCAGACAAGAGTTTGGGTGAAACAGCGTTCCAGGTCTTGAATGGGAAGCAAAAGTATAAATCAGGAAACTCAGGCAATCCAGCTTCCCAGTCCTATGGATTCACAAACTCAATGTGGGCTGGGAAGGCTATAGCTCTAGATACTCACAGGAGTCCAAGGATAATCTTGGCCATCAGAGAACCATCATGGTAAGGTGAGTTTCAGGCCTTACCAGCTGGTGGGAGTTGTGCCTACTGTTGTGTTGCCAGTGTTGGCTCCAGGGAGTCAGGAAAAGGTGGGGGAAGGACTGAGGAGGCAAGAGCTTACAGGTACCAGTACTGTCGAGGACATCTGAAAATACACATACACACTCACACATATGCACACACCCTTTCTCAAAGGATGCAGTCAAACACACACATTCGCTCCTCACACCCCTTCTGGGAGGATATTCTCTCTCTCTCTCTCTCTCTCTCTCTCTCTCACACACACACACACACACACACACACACACACACCTCCCATTCTGGGAGAATATACTCTCTATACTCTCTCACACACACACTCACAAGCACACACACACTCACACACACATTCATACGTCCCTTTTAGAAAGATACTCTAAAATGTTAGCAGTATTATCATTCGATTGTAGAATTATAAATGGATTCTTTGTTGCTTTCGTAAAACTTATTTTTATGTTCCCTTAATTTTTCACCATGAAAATGAAATTACTATGAAAACTTTTATAATAAGGAAAAAAGGTTCTTAAGTTATGTTCCCTTTAATTGAATTTATATTGGAAACTGGTTTAAAGGTGGATCCCTTGAAAACAAAAACAAAGACAAAAAAAGAAACAGGGGAAGATTTTTTCACAAAATGTCCTGAATATAATTTAATCTTAATCACATGCTATCCTCAAACCCTCTCTTTCTGTACTTCCAAGGTAGAATGGGGATAAGAAGATACAAAAGGAAGGGCAGAGGGTAAAATAATATCATTCTAAAAAGGCCTTAAAATGTTAAGTTGGGTAATAAAGTGAAAGCTGTCAAAATAAGAATCAGAGTGCTCATACTTGAACTAAGAGCAAACTCATATCAGATAATTTTTTAGTCTCTATTTCCAAGAATATGTATGACCTTATTCCCTTTATAGATTTGTGTTTAGTTTTTCAATATGGAAATGAGTATCTTCATAACATCTTAGCAATACACTATCTAGCTTTCAGGAAATACCAGGCTCTGTTTATTCACTGATTTATACTCTGAAGGAGGCAGAGAGATGCAAAAGCTATTCCCTGGGGTCTCCATCCCATTTCCTTCTATTCCTGCTCTTGCTAGAATCGCAGTGTTCAATTATAGAAATGGCAACAATTTCTCATAATTATGCTTCTCACATGCAATGAATGATTTCAGATGTTGTTAGCACAGCTCCGTATTAGTTCATTATGAAGGTTGCCTATCACAATTTATTTGTCATTCAGTTTATATGAAGAGACTAGAGACTGACTAATGGATGGATTCTATGGTTAGCTTTTTCAAGGGGAGAAAAAAATCTCTTGTACTTTTGAGAGGTGTAACTATAGGTAAATTGTTCAATCTATTGGCATTAATGTCCTATTCTGTAAAATGACTTGGATTTAGTAATCTCTATAAGATTCCCTCTACCTTAAAAATATATTTATTTTAACTTTCCAACTCTGAAATTATCTGGGGGTGGAAATGGGATGTCTTTTCAGACGTAGGTAATTCAACTTGTACATGGTGTTGGAAGAAAATAGCAGAAACAAGAAAATATTTGATTGGCAGAGAAGATATTTCTCTAACCACTATTAGTTGCTGCTATGGCACATTCCTCCCCTTACTTTTTCCAATAGGGGAAGAGTGACGGGGAAAGGTGGAAGCAGGGAGTGAATGATTCAGAGTAGGAATACCATTCCAAAGCATTCTAGCTCCAGCCCTGCTGTTGATTAGTTCCTGATCTTTTCTTCTCTCTTTTAATTCTTCGGGATTGACCTGTCCTCTTTATAGATTTGATGAAAGTAAAATTTATTTCAACCAGCTACCAGGAAGACAAGAGAAAAACTTACTTGCAAGTGAAAGGATCCTTATTAGAACACAGATCTTACATCTACTGGGGAAGCTCAAGTCTCCCCAATACCACCTATTCTGTCACCACCACACAGCCATTGCACACCTGGAAGCTGGCTGCCAGAGGGCCACCGAGAAAGGCAAGTTAGACGCTGATGCTTGCTGTAGTGCTGAATTCCATCAACACAATCTCTGACCAGCAGACTTCAACCGTTTCTCTTTGTGACCAGTTTCATTACTGTAGAATTATTAAGGGCTGCCCTCAAAAAGGCTTCCAATCAGATAGTTTATTGAATATTCCTAGCATATGATACAATTGCTCCACTAATCATAGGTGAGCAAGATGAAAGTAGAGAAATCAGTAATCAGCTAAACTTAAGGGATCAAGAGAAGTCTGGGATTGGCTCTTGCCACTAAAATTCTGATAATACATATTCAATAAATCTCAGGTGGAGCTTGGCCATTTGTCTTATTAAGAAGTTAGAGAATGTCAGGAAATGGCTAAAGGAGAAGGAATAATGGAAATGGAAGGTGAGATCTCACAAGCAGGTTACCATGGCCCTATGAATTATTCTGGGCTCTAGTTTAATCCCCTGGTACCCTTAGTTCAGTAGTTATTTCTTAGGGAGAATCAAATCTTTGTCTAAGGGCCAAAGGGTTTTTAAGCCTCTGTGGAAAGCAGTTTGGTGATTCTTTAGAAAGTTAAACACAGAATTATCACTGTAATTCCACTCTTAGATATATTCCCAACAAAATTGAAAACAGTTACTCAAACACTTGTTCACAGTAGCACTATTCACAATAGCCAAAAGATGGACACAAATATCCATAACCAATCAATAGATAAGTAAAATGTGGCATGGGCGTACAATGGAATATTAGTCAGCCATAAATAAGAGAATGAAGTTCTGATACATGCTGCAATGCAGATGAAGCTGGAAAACATTATGCTGAGGGAAATAAGGCAGACAAAAGGTCACATATGGTATGATTCCATTTATGTGAACTGTTCACAATAAGTAAGTGCAAATTGGTTGTTCCCAGGGGCTGGAGAAGGGGAGGACAGGGAATGACTGCTTAATAGACACAGAGTTTTCTTTTGGATAATGAAATTTCTCTTGGAACTACTAGTACATAGAGGTGATGGTTGCACAACAAGGTGAATGCAGTAAATGACATTGAATTATACACTAAAATTAAAAGGAATGAGTGACTTCTATGTATACCAATGTGGATGGAACTCAAAAACTTTATTTTGAGCAAGAGCAACCAGATACAAGAGTACATATCATATGATTTAAGTCAAAGCTATGGTTGCTTATGTGGGGGTTGACTGGAAGGGAGCATGAGAGAAGTTTCTGAGGGGATAGAAATGTTCTGTATCTTGCTAGGGTTGTGATAATATAGATGTATGAATATATTTGTGAAAACTCATTGACATATGCACTCAAGTCCTGTGCATTTAACTGAAGGTAAATTTTATCTCAAATAAAATTAGAGAAAAAATGCCAAAATCCTATAAAAATATGGACAAAAAACATGAACGGATAATTCATAAAAACCATGTTTAACCATTTATAATGATATATAAAAATTAAAACTTCACTGAGCTGTTTATATATCATATTGGCAAACATTTAAAAGCTTGATATTATACTCTGATGTATGTGTGTGGGAAAACAGTCAAACTTATACATTGCTATGGTGAGAAATTTGGCAATATCTTTTACCCTTTAATCTAGCAGTTTCACTTCTAGGAATGTATCAGTCTTAGTAGGGGTGGTTTATAAACAATAGAAACTTATTTCTCACAGTTCTGGAAGTCTGAGATCAAGGTGCAGCATGATCTAGTGAGGACAGACATCTGTATACTCATGTGGAAAGGACTATAGAGACCTGTGGTGTCTCATTTATAAGAGCACCAATCCCATTCATTAGGGCACCACCCTCATGACCTAATCACCACTCAGAGGCCTCACCTCCTACCACCATCACACTGGGTGTGAATTTTGGGGCAAGATAACCATTCAATACTCATGAAACACACCCATAGTATACAAAAATGCGCACACAATAAGTTATTCATTGCAGCATTACTTACAGTCCATTTTTTTCCTGGGACCAACCACAACCTCAGGTATCCTTCTAGCAACACTCCAGCAGGCTTTGTGCTCATTTTCACCATCCAACCATCATGACCAGGTGATTCTCATTTAAACCAAGTGAGTGCATCTGACTACACTGGGAACAAACAATGATTAAACCTTGGACTTACCTTGAGAGTTTGCACACCTAATAGTGCCTAGGGCTCCACCCTCAGAGACCCTGATTTGGTCATACTGGTTCCTATGTTGTTTGTGACTTTCCTTCTTTCAGCTTCCACAGTGGCTGAGGTAGGGTACAGGAGTCAGCATTTTTAAAAAGCTTTCCAGATGATTCTTTTGTGCAGCCAGGCTGAAGACAATGGGAATGAGAAAAAGCAAATATTTCAGGATAGTAAAGCACAAGAATTTATTAATATTCAAGATCTTACCTTGCTATGTAAAGCATTAAAATCTCCATCCCTTCTGGGTGCTTAGTTCCAACCATTTTCCTACATAACTACATCTGCTGTGGAAAGGAAGATGGAGGTTTCATCTTTACCCTGGTGAGTCACATAACCTTTTTATTGGGGGGAGGATTGGATGCCTTTACCATTAGGTGCTCCTGTAAGCATTTTGTGGTGTTCCCACCTATTCCCTTTCAGTGACGTCAGTAACTGGGAATACCACAGATTTCTAGGTCATCTTTGCCTTTACTGGCAGAGGCATGGCTACTTCCGAAAAATTGGTCTGTGAGTGAGGCAAGAAAGGAGAAACAAAGACAGTGATTAGTTCCATTGTCAGCCTCCCATTTGTATGCGTATTGGTTTGGCTTGTTTATTACTGATTTCCAGGTCAAAACGTTCTATTTACTTTTTTTTTTTCCCTAGAGCACCGAGGGCCAGGAAGCATCAGACAGTGTTTTTAATGAGACAACTTTGATGATATGATTTTTAAAAATTACTAAGTCAATAAGGACTCATTTGAACTTGCACAGAATGGTGTTTGATTGGGACAAACATAAACAAGTATAAAATGGGCATCATAGGTAATGGAAAAATGATTTTATGGATTGTCAAACCCAGTGTTTCTTAACCACACACAACTGAATTAAAAACTTTTGAAGTTAATCTTTGTGAACTGTCACCAGGAAACCTGCTGTGAACTGCCCTCAGGGGTGATTTGGTTGCTAGAGGAAACAAGAAAGACAATAATAACTGGTGAAAAGTGAGGCTGCTTTTTTTTGCATCTGTCTAGTCAATAGGTAAAGTCTTGTTCTAGTCACTACTAGGAGCTATCAGTTAGCTTCTTTCAAAATTTCTCTCCAGCCGTCTGTCTTCAGGACCTCTGAAGGAAGATCTATGTGAGTGAGCAGAGGTGGAAGGGCCTGTCATCTCCAATTCCTTAGACCTACTGAGATCTACAATGTGGCTCAGCCTTAAAATATGGCCCATCGTTTAAAAGAGGCACAAGGTTTGAGGATCTGCCTTGTATCCACAAGTTACTTTTTCAGTTGGCATACTATCTTGCTAGCTTCAACACTTGTTCCCAGTCTGTATACCTTCTGTTTCTTCTCTCCATCTGGAACAATAGTCTGGTCCAGTTTATACACTTCCTATTTTTTTCATGAGATCTCCCTAGACCATTTTAGTTACCATTGCTCCTGCCTTCTCCCAATGCTTTTACAGAATGCACCCCAGATCTAGAACAAACTCTGTGTTAGTGCTTGTTGCTATTTCATGTGCATATGTCTTGTCTTACCAACAAAACATTAAGGTCTGTTAAGCTTTAAGCTGCTTAAGGAAAGGAATATCTTATAATATCTGATCTCCCCCAGCTTTTAGCATAGCATTGCAGATACTTTTGGTAAAGACTTTAGCTAACAATGAATGGACCTTAAGCTACAGAGATTTTTCTTAATAAATTATTCCAGTTTGAGTATGGTGTTTCCTGTTGAGACCTTGACTAATACAAAAATATGTATTTTAGGTATAAAAGGACACTGTTATTTAAAAAATACTATGTCTTTTTCTTTTGTGAAGCCAAGAATTCTGTTGTAAAGTGGAGAATCATCTTCTAATTTATCATTTATGTAACATCTATAATTTTTGAATTTTTATATCATGAAATTTTACAGAGCTAAAGAAAAATGAAAAAGAGCAAAACCATGGAAAAGGATGATGTTTTACGAACAGCAGTTTTGGATTTTTTTATGCCATCTGAACACAGGTCTGGGTTTGGTGGTGGAGTTTATGAGTTGTTCAGTCCTCAGTTTCCCTCCTGCACTTGAATCCCAGCCAAAAGCCTGTCCTGCTTCCTCTCTTGGCTCCCTTTTCTCCCTGCCAAGGACAGAATTGCAACTTGAGCTCTGAAAGGATACTGTGGATTTCAGACATGGGATCCCCTTTTGGTCTGAATGAGTCATTACAGTTTCCACCCTCAGAGAATTAAAGTCAGAGGTGGTCTAGTTGCTTTTCACTCTATGACCTTATTCGGCAGTACTCTGCATGATTCTTTGATGATGCAAGTCCTCTGAAATTTCTCTCTCGAGTCTTTCATAATTGCTGAGTTAACATGTCTGCTTAACTAAGTATGGTGCCTAAAATAATAGAAAGATGGGTACTGTATATGATTCAGCAATTTATGAAAATAGAAGATTACAAATTGTTCCGATCATTTTAAGCATCAGATGATTGCCAGACCTTGCTGGAAGAACAGCTGGAATCAGTGCTAGGTCTCTGATCTGCAGTTGAATCTGACATTGAGGTGAGGTCCTATAGAACCATGTGCTAGTTTTAATGTTGTAATACCTTCTTTGTAGCTTCCCAAGCTTTCTCTACACATAGATCTGCTGATTTAACACTCTTTGTCCTTTGCAGACATCTTATTATTAAGATTACTTATGATCATCTACTACCATTTCTATAATCTAAAGAGATCAAGGCTAATTGTGGAGCACACAGTCCTCCATGGCAACTGAGACTGACAGAGCCTACAGCCAGTGAAGCTATTGCTTACCTTCATTTTGGCGACAGGGAAGGAGCCAGAGAGAGATTTAGGCATCAAGTCTCCCACCCCAGCACTTGTGGTATAACCCAATGACATTTTTTCACTCTGAGATGGTTAGAGGCAAGGACACTGGCAGTGTTGCTGGGTGAGAGGTATCTAGACTTGTATCTGTCTGCCTTACCTCCATTGGAAAGTGGTCTAGAGTCTCATGAGAAGACAAATTCCTAGGGATAAGGCAGTCCATTCTTGTCTTTGGACCACTCTAACTACTGGGATATGTTCCTTTATATTTGGCTTTTGTATTTACTGTACTCAAGCTTTCCTTTTGTATGTGTGCTTAAAACTTTTGCCCAGTTTGAGAAACTTAGAGGACATTCTGCATTTTGTGAACTGCTTCTAAATTTAGCCAATAGAACCTCTAATGTAATGGGAAAAGTAGAGCTTGAGTAATATTTGATAGCTTTGAAAGTTAGAAGGATTATGTATTTTATCAATTCCATAAGTAGTATATTTATGCCCCAACTCAATTTATAACCCATCACATGGGTTATAGCTCAAATAGGTAAAATCTTACCTAATAAAAGTGTAATATTGAAATTGACCATTTCTTCAGGACGCATAAGCCATGCTCACCAGCCAATCCGAGCAACTGTATGCAAATTAACCCAGCCAAGATGGAGGCCGGCACTCACGGAGCTGAGTAAACAGGCAGCTTCCGTTGCAGCCAGAGTAAAACTGTTTTCCAACCGCTGGGTTTCTCCTGGCTCCAGGCAACAACATATTTGCAACATTGTCTCAATTACAGAAGCCTCAGAGTTGAAGCAAACAGCAGTCCTGCCAGCGAATACTAAGGCAACATTGTCTCAATTATAGAAGCCAAGCAGACAGGAGGCTTCATTACCTTTGTTATCTGCCTAGGCCTTGGCTTAAAGAAATAGTGTATCAATTATAGAAGATAAACAAACCCCAGAAACCTGCTTAGCCAGACTTGCTGGGACATTGGGTCAATGGGAGCTGTGGGCAGTCTGCAAGCCTGAAAATACCCCTCAGCCCATCACCCAGGCTGGCCACACCCCAATGGGGTGAGAGACCCCACTGGGGGGCTTTGCCAGCCTGCAGACAGCCATCATCCCCTCACCCAGGCTGGCCAGGTACCCCAGTAGGGGCCCCAAACCTGAAGGGACTGTGAGCAGCCTGAAAGCCTGCAAACGGCCCTCAGCCTCTCACTTAGGCTGGGCACACCCCCATGGGGTCAGGGTCCCCACTGGGGGGCTTAACCAGCCTGAAAACGGCCATCAGCCCCTCACCCAGCATGGCCAGGCACACCAGCAGGTGGACATCCCCCAAGGCATCCCAGACATCCCTGTGCGAGAGGGCACAGGCCGGGCTGAGGGATCTCCTGAGTGTACAAATTTTTGTGCACTGGGCCCCTAGTTAACTAATAAAGTATAAATAGGACCAAGGGAAGGAGAATTCAAATATGCACCCATACAGGGAACACAATTGCTGGGAAGGGACATCGAGTCTGACTTTTGGTCAAAATGGTGAACATAACCAATGGAGTGCTCTTAATTAGAGGGAAAAGTAAGAGTCTTCAGCAAAAGCAAAGCTTTGTTTAGCACTAAGATTAAAAGAGATTCACGTGAGGGCTCTATATCATGAATACCGAGTCATATAACAAACAGTGTCCTCAACAACAACTTTACCATAAACAAGCAAATATGTTTTTTAAGGTTGTTTCTCAAAGCAACCTTTGATGAAAGCTAGCACATTCATGTTAGTGCTTGGTGAAGTTGATTCTTAAAGAAGCTAGACTTAACCAAGTGCTTACTTAACTCTAATTTTTGAAGGTTCTAATTTATTCAAAAATAGTATTCATGGCTTCTTAAAAAAGTTTTCCTGATAATCCTTTGTGGTCTACTCACATTTAGCATAAGTGGCTGGCAGTCATGTCCTCTGAAATTCAGTTGACTTTAATGACATAACATTTAGTGATTTTATCTGGTCACAAATAAATGTATACCCATTGTATGAAATATATAAAACACAGAAATATAAAAGAAGGAAAAATCATGCCTAAATTCATTAACCTTTTTTTTTTTTTGTATTTTCTTTCTCACATTGTCACACACACACACACACACACACACACACACACACAGCGCCTACTTCTTGTGTGTGTGGCTAATAACACAAGATCCACTGGCACACTTTAGGAAAGACAAGGTCTCTGCCATCGTGAAGGTTATAGTCTAGTAGCAGGAAAAGATAGAACTAAAGTAATCATATAGATTAGGGCATTATTACAAATTGCACTAGGTACCATAAAGACATAGTTCTAGACTTTCATATATAAAGTAACAAAAGAAAACAGAACTGACAGGGACTCCTTCCTCTGGGAATTGAGGTTATGTCCTAAATAGGAGTTAACTAGATGAAAAGAGGGAGAAGATACTTTGAAACAGCAGAAACACATATGAAAAAGTCCTGTGACAGGGGAGAAAAGTAGTTTTAAAGAAAGAGAAAGAAGCTAGCATGCTAGAAGATGGAGAAAATCCGTTAGGGAAACCTGGAAATGTAATCAGAAGTCAGGCTGTGCAGAGTCTGCAGGCTACATTAAAGATTTTTGTATTTATCTTAAAAGCAACTGCAGGACTTAAACAGGAGTTTTGGCATGATAAGATTTAAGTTTTGAAAAGATGATTCTGACTGCAAGGAGGATAACTCATGCTAGGAACAGAGAGAGTGTTAGGACACACATTTTAGGAGGTTATTGCAGGGGTCCAGGTGAGGAATGATGATTGCTTGACTTGATGTGGTGACATGGGAAGCAGGGAGAAGTGGTTAGATGGAAATGTCAAGGATGCCTCTGAGATGTCTGACTCACACACTAAAGGATGGGAGTGATACCTACTATCTGGGCCAATAGCTTGTGGGAGGTTTTTTGTTGTTTTCAAGAGAACATCTAAACTAATAAAAGTGTAATATTAAAATTAACCATCTCTTCTGGATGGATAAGCCATGCCCACCAGCCAATCAGAGTGGCTGTATGCAAATTAGCCCAGCAAAGATGGCAGAGGCCGCAGCCCGGGAGAAGCTGCTCATTGCACAGGCTGCAACCGCTGTGGGAGGAGCAGGGTGCGGGCGATGGAGGCCTGAAATAGATCCGGTTGTGGATTCCAGGCGGCAGGGCAGCCTTGGGGTGGAGGGACCGAGCCAGCTCCGCCCCCGAGGCTGAGGCCTGGAAATAGGTGCAATCGGGGCACACAGCACGCACGGAGGCATGGCCTTCATGCGTGCTGTGTGCCCTAATGGATTCCAGGTGGCTGGGCAGCCTCGGGGGTGGAGGGACATCCCCCAAGGGGTCCCAAACTATGAGAGGGCACAGGCCAGATGAGGGACCCCCCCGCCCACCCCTGCCGAGTGCACAAATTTTTGTACACAGGGCCCCTAGTTTATTTATAAAGACATGGAGATGGAAAAAGAGAGCTGTAGAAGAAATGGGCTCAAGAAACAAGTTACAAAGGCAAAAGAAGGGTGCTTGGAGCATAAGAGAAAGAGAGAGAGGCAAGGGAAAGGGCAAGTGGGGGGTTTGAAAGATGCTAGCATGCTTCACAGAGAGCCATCTGTGGGAGTTCTGGAGTTCTTTCTGGCACATGTTGGATTTGCAGGACCTTCCGGATAGCCAAGTGAGGACAGTTCATATTTAAAGCTTCAAGAGAGGTCTGAGCTGGATGGGCCTAGAGTTGGGAACTCAAGCCATAGCATATGTGATCAATGGAGTGTCATTCAGAAAAGATGGCACCAGCTTATAATGCATCAATGGCATAAGGCATACATTGCATTGTTAAAGTGTTTGATCTTTTCCAGATAGAAAGGAAAAACATAGTAGATTCCTGTTAGGTTGGCCTGACATTTTTAGTGAGATTGAGCATCTGTTTCAATGTTTATTAGCCATTAAATTTTTTTTCTGTGACAATCCATGAAGTGTGAAAGCATATTTTTCTGGAGAGAAAGGTTATATATTCATCAGTTCTTAAACTGACCCTCAATGAATGGCTCAGCATTATTCATTTGGAGTTGTTCCAAACAAGAAGTTTAATTTTCCACATGTCAGCCTTACCAATATTCAATCACTGCTATCCCTGTCCCCTCAGTACACTAAACCTTAGAATTTCTGTGTAAGTTGGGATCAGCAGTGCAAACTGGTACATGTCTAGCATATTCCATTCTTTTATTCTCTCTTCTCCTTCTTATATATGCAGAGTCATCATTTCTAACACCTGCCTCCTCATAAAACAAGGAAGATATAGGGCTGTCTCCATTACACTGACTAAAATGCATCCCCTCCAATCTGTTAATCTAAACTAATAAAAGCGGAATAGTAAAATTAACCATTTCTTCGGGATGCCCAACAGCCAATCAGAGCAACTGTATGCAAATTAGCCCAGCCAACATGGAGGCCGCCACTTACAGACCTGAGTAAACGTTTAGGCAGCGTCCGTTGCAGCAGGAG
>PVJC01043420.1:0-14516 GCA_004026665.1 Murina feae
TCCTTTGTCAAATATTAATTGAGCATATTGGTTCGGGTCGATTTCTGGGTTCTCTATTCTATTCCATTGATCTATATGTCTATTCTTGTGCCAGTACCAGGCAGTTTTGAGAACAGTGGCTTTATAATACAGCTTGATATCTGGTATTGAGATCCCTCCTACTTTGTTCTTCTTTCTCAGGATCGCTGCAGCTATTTGGAGTCTTTTTTTATTCCAAATGAATTTTTGGAGAGTTCGTTCTAGGTCTGTAAAATATGACGTTGATATTTTAATGGGGATTGCGTTGAATTTATAGATTGCTTTGGGTAGTATTGACATTTTGATGATATTGATTCTACCAATCCATGAACATGGTATGTTCTTCCATCTGTTTATGTCTTCCTCTATCTCTTTTTTCAACGTCCTGTAGTTTTCTGAGTAGAGGTCTTTTACCTCTTTAGTTAAATTTATTCCTAGGTACCTTAGTTTTTTTGGTGTGATGGTAAATGGGATTTTTTTTTTAGTAGGAGACTTTTGATTCATTAGTAGGCAGGACATCCTTTGCTGTCCAAAAGATGGAATGCATCCTGTGTAGGTAGTGAACTTTCCATTGCTGGAGGAATGCAAGTTTAGGTTGAATGTCTGGGAGAAAGGATGCTATAGAGTTAGCAGTCTGATGAGGAACCAGCTATTGTCCTCTCTAGTCCTGGTGTTTGGTGATTCTCTGAATGGCCCGTACCTACTGGGGAAGGTGGGACAGTGTGGGCAGCCCTGCAGCCTGTGGAGGATAGAGCACTGGACTGAGCGTCCAAGAACCTCCGTTTAGAATTCCTTGGCCCTGGTGTTCCTGGCTCCAGGTCAGTCCTGGCTGTGTGGTGCCAGAGAAAGAGTGTGGGTCCTGGCGACTGTCCTCTTGGGTTCGAATCCTGCTGCCATTAACTTTCTGCTTTGAGACCTCAGTCAGGTTGTGACTCTCCCTGAACCTCAGTTCCTTTATCTGCGGAACGGGTCAGTAAGGCCCTTTGCAGGCAGTGGTAAGGATTTATAGTTATATAGAAAGTCTAGCACATAGTAGGCACACTCAACACATGTTAACACCCTTCCCACCTCCCTCCTGGGCCTCAGTTTCCCTGTCTGCAAGATGGACAGCCCCGCCTGGCCTATGTGCCTCAGTGGTTGAGTATCAAACTATGAACTAGGAGGTTGCAGTTCTAGTTCCTGCTTGGGGCACATGCCGGGTGGCGGGCTCGATCCTCAGTGAGGGGCGTCCAGGAGGCAGCAGACAGATGAGTCTCTCTCATTATTGATGTTTCTATCTCCCGCTCCCTTCCTCTTTCTGAAATCAATAAAAAGATAGTTGTTTCCCGCCCCTCCCTAAAAACAATGGAAGCCTGCTGAAGATCTCCAGATTTCTTCTGGCTCAAGGTTTGGTCCAGGTTTTCAGTGTTTCTTGTGTGAAGAAAGAAGGCAGTTGGATTAAGGAGATAGATTCCTGGGGTCTTAAGGCCTCCACAGGCCTGTCCAGCAGCTTCGGCGCCTCCACCAGGGCCGCCTGCCCTGATGTGAGTGGTTTTCCTGGTCGAAGGATCCCCTGTACATTCTCCGTGAGCTTGTTTTGTCTTTGGGAAACTGGATCCCCATTTCATAGATGGGAAAGTGGAGCCCACAGGGGAGAGGAACAGTAAGCTCATCTGCTTCCCGTGCTGCCTCATGTCCCCTACACTTGACCCCATTTCCTGAGAAGCTCCAGGCATGGGGTGAGGGGAGCTCGTGGGAGGGTCTGGCATTGGAGCGCCGCACTGTGGTCTCGCCCTCTCTCCTTTCGTTTATTCTTTTACGTTCTCTGCGCCTCATTGTGAATGCCTCCTGTGCTGGAACAGCTCCTGCGTTGGGGGGCTCCAGAGCACCCAACGCGAATAAGTCAGGGCTAATTCCAGGGGATTTCAGAGTCCAATGAGGGAGAGAGACATGCGTATATGGGTGTGCACACAGGCAGGCAGCATATGGAGTGAAGGAATGAGGAGGCTGTCGAGGGCACAGTGGGGTGGAGGAAGGCACGCAGAAGCCTCGCTAGTGAAATCAGCGACTTCCTGGAGAGGGGGGGTGGCCCACCTGCCTGTGGAAGGAGGAGGAGGACATTGCTGTGGATGTTTGTGCCCCAGCAGAGCTGGGCTCAGTGACAGCCAAATGGTCAACTGCGCACTGCAGCTGGGGCTGCATTGAGTCCGTTCCCACTCTCTGCCCCAGGGTCCCGCAAGTCCTTCGCCTCCAGGGAAGGAAGGTAGAACAGGAAGGCCTCCTGGGTAGCCCTGGAGAGGAGCCCAGGAGAGGAGTAGGTCTGAGCAGAGGTCAGCAATGGACAGGCAGAGAGAGAACCTGCCAACAGCTCCAGGAGGCCATCTGGGGAGTGGGGTCGGGGAGGCAGGGAGGGCTGTGGCAGCTTCAGATTCCTTCGACTACCTGATGGCCTCTGAGCCAGTGGTCTTGACTTGGGTTGGGGGTCAGCATCTGAGAAGCACTCTACAGAGAAGGGCCAGGGTTTCAGAAGAGCCACCGGCAGGTGAGTGGGGGGACAGGCTCAGGACCGGGGTCTTCATTCCCATCGTTGACTCTTGGGATGAAGGTGTGAAGATGGACACGGCAGCCTCTGTGCACTGCTTTCTTGCCTCTACACTGAGCTGCCTGGCCCAGTTGGCAGCCATGGGGAGTGGACTTGGGGTAGGGCTGGGAGGCTGAGCTGCCGCCTCCCCGTTGGAGGCGGGAGGCAGGGCCCAGGGAGGCAAGCAGAAGGATCTGCACCATGATTGAACTTGGTCGGTTAACTTGAGTAATTTTGAGGAGTTTCAGTTTCTCCATTAGCTTTACTTAATTATTTATAAATTTATTTTTATCTTAAACACAACTTTATTGAGATATAATTCAAATACACACTTTACCCACTTAAAATGTACAACTCAATAGTTATGCATGTACAGTTGTCGTCAGTATCCGTGGGATTGGTTCTAGGACCTCCGAGGACACCAAAATCCCCCGATGTCTAAGTCCCCTAGTAAAATGGCACAGTATTTGCATATACCCTATTCACAACCTCCTGTATGTTTTAAATAACCTCCAGATTACTTAGAATGCAACATAAATGCTGTGAAATACAATGGAAGTGCTATGCAAACAGTTGTTATTATGTATTGTTTAGGGAATGGCAAGAAAGAAGTCTGTACATGTTCAGTATAGATGCAGCCATCATAGGCCTGACTACACGGGACATGCCAGCAACAATGGAACATTTTTTTCAACTATTTCCTCTCACTGGTTTGTTGAATCTGCATTTGCGGAAACCATGGATAATAGGGCCCACCATATTCACAGAAGAAAGCAACCATCACCACGGTGTATTTTGGACCATGTTCATCCTGTCAGGAAGGAACCCCATACCCTCTACAGCCCCCAGTCTTAAGCAGTCCCTAGTCTACTTTCTGGTTTGCCTATTCTGGACATTTCATATAAATGGACTCATATAATATGTGGTTGCTAGTGGCTGGCTTCTTTGAGCATGAAGTTTTTTAAGTTTTACCCGTGTTGTAGCAGGTATTAGTACTTCGTTTTTATGCCTGAATAATATCCCATTATATGGATGTAGAGTAGATACTTGAATAATGTCATTTCCCTGCAGTGTTGATGAGATGCCACAGGAACTTAGCTCTTGTTTATGTCAATTGGTTTCGTTACATGTTTCGCTTAAAGTCGCAGGAGCTATTGATTACGTTTACTGAGAACTTACGGCACCGTATTTGTTTATCCATTTGTCCATTGATGGGCATGTGAGTTGTTTCCGCCTTTTGGCCATCTAATCTAATTAAAGAGTAATATGCAAATTGACCCTCACTCTGAGACATCTAAGCCACACCCCCATCCAAGCCATGCTCCCAGCCAATCAGAGTGGCTGTATGCAAATTAACCCAGCCGGTAACCACGGAGCTAGAGTAAACAGCAGGCTTTGGTTGCAACTGCCTGCCTAGGCTGGCTGAGCCTCTGCTCAGGGTAACAATGTTTCAATTATAGAAGCCATGGAGCTGAAATAAACAGGAGGCTTTCTTACCTGCCTAGGCCTCTGCTCAAGGTAACAAAGTTTCAATTATAGAAGATAAATAAACCCCAGAAACCTGATTCCAGCCAGCCTTGCTGGGACCTTGAGTCAATGGGAGCTGTGGGCAGCCTGAAAGCCTGAAAATGGCCCTCAGCCCCTCACCCAGGCTGGCCAGGCACCCCAGTAGGGACCCAAACTCTGACAGGGATGTGGGCAGCCTGAAACGGCCATCAGCCCCTCACACAGGCTGGCTAGGCACACCAGCAGGTGGACATTCCCTGATGGATCTCAGACTGTGAGAGGGCACAGGCCAGGCTGAGGGAGCACCCTGAGTGCACAAATTTTTGTGCACCAGGCCCCTAGTTATGAATAATGCTGTTACGAACACTGAGTTTCTGTGTGGACGTATGTGGTCATTTCTCGTAGGTGTATACCGAGATGTGGGATTGCTGGGTTATACGGTAACTCTGTTTAATTGTTTGAGCAACAGCCAGGCTGTTTTAAAGTAACTGCACCACTTTCCATTCCCATCAGCCGCGAAGAAAGGCGGGTTTCATTTCACCGCATTCTCTCCGCACTGTTATTATCTGTCTCTTTGATTATAACTCTGCTACGGAGTGTGGAGTGGTATCTCATTGTGTTTTTGATTTCCTTGATGACTAATGATGCTGAGCATTTTTTTCCAGGTGTTTATTGGCCATTTGTGCATTTCCTTGGAGAAATGTCTGTTCAGATCCTTTGTCCAGTTTTAAAATTGAGTTGTCTCTTTACTATTGAGCTTTAAGAGTTCTTTATGTATTCTAGCTGTAAGTCCCTGATCGCATGTATCATTTGGAAATATTTGCTCCCATTTCTGTGGATTGCCTTTTTACTTTCTTGACAGAATCCTTTGAGACACAGAAGTTTTACGTTTTGAAGTCCAACTCATCTATTTTTTTTCTTTCCTTGCTTGTGCTTTGGTGTCATCTCTGAGAAAACATTGCCAAATCCCAAATCATAAAGATTCATGCTTACTTTTCTTTTGAGAGTTTTAGCTCTCCCATTGAGGTCTGTGATCCAGGCTGAGTTAATTTTTGTATATGGAGTGAGGTAGGGTCCAGCCTCACTCTTTAGCATGCGGTTGTCCAGTTGTCTCCATACCATTTGGGAAAAAGACTGCCTTTTCCCAGTTGGATGGTCATGGCACCCTTGTTGAAAATCAGTTGACCATAGTTTGGTTTGTGGACTCTCAATTCTATTCTATGACTTCTGTGTCTATGTGTATGCCAGAACCATGCTGTATTGATGACTAGTTTGGTTTTAAATGAAATATAGAACTTGCTACTTTATCTAAGTGTTATTAATAACCAAATGCTGTTAACTTAGAAAATACAGATAAAAGAAAATCACCTGTTAGCTCTCTATTCAAAGATATAATAAGATACAAATGTGTTGCTCAATGATCTCTATACAGGCATATACCTATATAATTTATTTTTTCCCCAGCATGGGAACACATTATGTGTAGTCTTGTAGCTTGTGTTTTCTAACAACTTGTCATGAACATGTTTTTTTGTCAAAAAATGTTCTCTGAAAAATATGATTCTCCATGGCTGCCCCAATAGTCTGCTATATGAATGTGCCATAATTACTCATATAAATCTCTGCTATTGATTATCGAGTTGCCTGCCTTTACTGGTATAAAGAGGGCTGCTGCGAAAATCCTCAGAACAAATGTTTGTGCCATGATTCTGATGATTTCTGTAGGGAATTCCTCTCAGTGGAATTGCTAAGCCAAAGGGTGTGAGTGTTTTAAGGCTGTGGCTTTATTGTGCCAAATGGCCTCCAGAAAGTTGTACCATCTATGCTAGAGGAGATTGTCACAAACAAATTACTACATGGAAGAGTCTGATTCAAAAGCAGGAGGATGAAAGAATTTAAATTAAAAGACAAACAAAACAAAAACAGAAAGAGACCCTACAACAAGCATGTCACATAGGCATGCGGCCCGCCAGCTGCGAGTTCGACATGCTTTTGTAGGGTCTCTTTTGGTTGCCATGTTCCACTTCCTTTTTTAAAAAAATATATATTTTATTGATTTTTCACAGAGAGGAAGGGAGAGGGATAGAGAGTTAGGAACGTCGATGAGAGAGAAACATCGATCAGCTGCCTCCTGCACACCCCCTACTGGAGATGTGTCCGCAACCAAATCAAAACTTGACCGGAATCAAAACTGGGACCCTTGAGTGTGCAGGCTGACGCTTTATCTACTGAGCCAAACCATTCAGGGCGGTGTTCCACTTCTTGCATTAGAAGAGGCAGGCAGGGGAGGGGGCATCTTGAGAGATGTGTACAGAAGATCTTCAGAGGGAGCCACGCTGCCAGACTTCTTCCCTGGCTCAGCACCTATAACTTAACCTCTCCCCCCAACCCTGAAACAAACTAATAGTGGCAGACAGACAGCCAACCCAAAGATGACGGTACACCTACAAAATGTATTGAGAGTCATGGGAGGCAAAACGGTGCAGTGGGAACAAAATAAAGATGATCAGCTGTAATGCCGAGTGACTCGGGGGGGCCTCACCGAGGAGGGCATGGTTAAGCCGAAATGTGTCCAAACCACAGTTACAGTGCGGTGCCTGGGCGACCTGCATGCGCGGTGGTTGGGTTCTTTTCTTTTCTTTTCTTTCCTTTCCTTTCCTTTCCTTTCCTTTCCTTTCCTTTCCTTTCCTTTCCTTTCCTTTCCTTTCCTTTCCTTTCCTTTCCTTTCCTTTCCTTTCCTTTCCTTTCTTTTTTTTTTTTTTTTTTTTTTTTTTTTTTTTTTTTTTTTTTTTTTTTTTTTTTTTTTTTACAGAGAGGAAGGGAGAGGGATAGAGAATTGGAAACATCAATGAGAGAAACATTGATCAGCTGCCTTCTGCACACTTCCTACTGGGGATGTGCCTGCAACCAAAGTACATGCCCTTGACTGGAATCGAACCTGAGGCCTTTCAGTCCGTAGGCTGACGCTCTACCCACTGAGCCAAACCAGCTAGGGCATCCTCACGTTACTTTTTGTTTTTTCTCTCTTATGACACAAAGTTATCCAGCAGCTTATATTTTCATATTATTGATGCCAACTTTTCTCCCTTAGAGTAGAGAGGGGACAATATGTTTTTGTTGTTCAGTAACCCTTCTTCTGGCAAAAAGGACTCATTCTTTCTTTTGGTTGCTTGAACAGATTCCATATGGTTTAGATGAGTTGACTCACCTCTGGCCGGAGACTGGCATGCCACTCAGACCTGCCGATGAACACATACCGCATTCCTGTGGTCACCACTTTGATTGGCTTAGGACTGAGTACGACAAGCATGTCAAACTTGGGGCCTGTGGGCCGCATGCCTCGTTTATTTGGCCCATGTTAGCCTCTGAGTTTGACATTCTTGGAGTACGTGATGCAAATTCTGACAGTCAAAATTCCAGGGCTTTTGCTGGAGTTATTTAGAGTACTGCTAAATCCAATAGAGCCACTGCTGACCATCTTTGCCACTATATCAGCAGAGTCTACTCGACAATAAAGCCAACAGAGAAAATGGGCTGATGTGCAATTGCTGGTCGCATTCTGATGGAGCCGGCCCCTGCTGTTATTTGCTCTACTTACGGCTTATCAATTTTTATTTTTATTTTTTTGAGTAGTAACATGAGAACAGTGATGCACTTTTATTTCATTTATTTTTTGTATTAGTTTAAATTTATGTATATAGTGGCAAAATTTACGAGATGTAAAACTTACCATTTTAATCATTTTTATTGCAGTAAAATATACAACACAAGCTCCCATTTTCACCATTTGAAGTTCAGTGGCCTTAAGCACATTCACATTGCTGTGCGGCCACCATCCATCTTCAAAACTTTTTCATCTTCCCAAACTGAAACTCTATCCCCATTAAACACGGACTCTCCATTCCCTCCTACCCAGACCCTGGTCACCACTGTTCTACTTTCTGACTGTGAACCTGATGACTCTGGGTCATTCACGTAAGTGGAATCGTACCGTGTTTGTCCTTTTGTGACTGGCTGATCTCACTTAGCGCAGCGCCACCGAGGCTCACTCATGGGCCGCATGCGGCAGAATTTCTTTTTTTAAGGCTGAAATATACCCCATTATAGGTATCCACTGTACGTCGTTTACCCATTTGTCCATTGATGGACATTTGATTGGTTTCCACCTTTTGGTTTTTGTGAATAATGCTGCTCTAACCATTGGTGTGCAAATATATCTGTTCAAGTCTATTTTCAACTCTTCTGTGAATACACCAAAGGTGGAATTGCTGGATCATATGGTAATTTTATGCTTAATTTTAAAAAATATATATTTTATTGATTTTTTACAGAGAGGAGGGGAGAGGGATAGAGAGGTAGAAACATTGATGAGAGAGAAACATGGATCAGCTGCCTCCTGCACACTCCCCACTGGGGATGTGCCCCCAACCAAGGTACATGCCCTTGACTGGAATCGAACCTGGGACCTTTCAGTCCGCAGGCCGACACTCTATCCACTGAGCCAAACCGGTCAGGGCCTATTCTTAATTTTTTGAGGAGTCACCACACTGCTTTCCACAGCGGCTCCCCTAGTTTATATTCCTCCCAGCAATGCACAGGGTTCCAATTGTGCCGGCACTTGTTTCCTTTTCTTTTCCTGTGACAGCCATCTCATGGGTGTGGAGTGGTGTTTCATGGCGATTTTGACTTGCATTTCTCTAATAACTAATAACGTTGAGCATCGCTTCATGTGCGTTTGGCCATTTGTATATCTTCTTTGGAGAGGTGTCTCTTCAAATCCTTTGCCCATTTTTGAAAGATTTTTTTCTGTTTCGTTTTAGGAGTTCTTTATATACATGATTTGCAGATAGTTCTGTGGGTTGCTTTTTACTCTGTTGATAGTATTCTTTGTTGTACAGTACTTTTTCACTTTTTAAAATACGTTTGTATTGATTTAGGGAGAGAGGAAGGGAGAGGGAGTGTAAGATGGAAACATCCACGAGAGGGAACTCTCGATCGCCTGCCTCCTGCACGTCCTCCATCGGGGATACAGCCCGCTACTGGGGCTTGTGCCCTGACAGGGAAACGAACTGGCAGCCTCCTGGTGCATGGGTCGATGCTCAACCATTAAGCCACACTGGCCGGGCAAAAGTTTTTCATTTTAATGAAGTACAATTTATTTATCTTTTGTATTACATGTGCTGTTGGTCTTATAGCCAAGAGATTATTACCAAATTTAATGTGATGGTTTCCTTCTATGTTTTCTTACAGAGTTATAATATTTCATAGTGTTATTATCAGTAACTGTTGTCCTAAGAAAGTTGCATAACAAGCACTACACTTACCATTTCCTCTCACTCGTGTGTCTGTGGGTCAACTGGAGGCGAGCACATCTGATCTTGAGTCTGGGCCATGAGTAGGTTCAGTCTGCTCCCTCTGCCTGGGGCCTGCTCTTCTCAGGTTGAAAGACAGGTGCTCAAAGGCAAACGCCTCACCCAGGGGTCCCTCTCCTGCTAGTGTGGAGTTGGGCCTAAGCATCCATCGGTCAAAGCAAGTCACATCGCCAAGCCCAGCGCGCAGGGTGGGAGAGCATGCTCTGCCCACAGGAGACCCCAGCATGGGTGTAGGGGTACAATCCTGTGCAGAGTGAAGTGTCAGGATCAATAATTTGATCAACCACAATGACGGCCAAGGAGTGGGAAGGAACCCAGCCGGGTTGAGGCTGAGAGGGAGTATTGGGTCATCTGCGATATGGCAGTCCAGGGGGAAAGGAGGTAAGGGTCTTATGCTGGACACATGAAAGATGTTAGTTAACCGAATTCATCAAAATGACGTATCAGTGCAGGTGAACTTACCGAGATGGGAAAGGCGAATTCGGGACCCTCTTTGGAGGAGAACCTGCGTCCCTGTCAGATGTGTTACATGTTAGCGACAGCCGAGGGAGATGCGAGTGGGCAAATGGCTATAAGGGGTAGAGTGGGCTTTGCTTGCAAGGAGCTGAGGGCGTTTCTTGGGAAAAGGATGGTGTGCGCATGTCTAGTTAACCCACAGGGCTGGAATAGCTGCCTCCAAAACTCTAGGAAGGCAGAGGGGAGCTGAGGGTCCCACTTCCAGCAGGGAGCCAGGATGGCTTCATGGAAGAGGTGGCGTTAGAAGTTTGCCTTAAAGATGGCATCGGGTGGTGCTCCAGGTGGCGAGAGCGACTGGCCAGAGCACAAAGGGAGAACACAGGTTCGGTGCTGGCAGGGACCCCATGAGGCGGGAATGCAGAGTTCAGCCAAGTGCCAGAGCCAGGCAGTTCTGTTAGGGTTACCTCGCTGGTGAGTAGCTAAGATAGGGGGTGGGGAAGGGGGCGGGGGAGAGAAAGCTGACCTTGATCAACTCCATTTTCCTCTGCTGTCTCAGGGGTTGGGGGTCCAGGATCAGGAGCCTCAGCTGCCTTTCCTGGAACTTAAAAAAAAAAAAAAAATAAGAGCGAGTGCTGATTTTTATGGGGAAACCAGTCCTTTCCTCATTGTTGGGGGAGCATGACCTGATGCACCCTCTTTGGAGTTTGTCAGCAGCTAGAAAAAATATGAAAATTTCCTCTTGCTCGATGCAGTCCTATGTGTATGTAGACATAGTAACGAAGGACTTCCATTGTGTCTTTATTTGTCAAAGGAAAAGGTTAAAAGCAACCCAGATGTCATCAGAAGAGGACTTGTTGATAAATGGTCTCCCCATGTAGTAGGACTCTGCAGCTGCTAAAAAGAGCGAGACGGCTCTGTGTGCACAGAAGCAGTGCACTGTTCAGATTATATTGTCCCGTGGGAAACCCAGGAGCGGGTGGAGTGAATAACATTGGTGGTGGTTGTTGTTTTTTGAAGAGGAGAGGGAGAGACCTAGATGACCATCCTTATTTATGCAGACAGCACTTCAGCACTTCAGGAGCGGTACCTCAAGGGCTGCCCCCGGGCAGGAAGTGTGGGGCTACTGTAGAAGGGAGACTCACTTCCTGCTGCACACCCTTCTCCTATAGCTACTATTTACCCTGCCAGGAGTACTTCCAGAAAGAATAGAGTAAATTAAAATATATCTTCTGCTGAATGATTAAAAAAAATTATAGGTTGAGGAACTCAGAGACACCAGGCCCCTTATGGAGAGTGCTGGACCACTGTGACATCCCTTCTAGTTGTGTCCCTCTCGGCCCTGCCTGGTTCCCTGCCCACTCCCAGGCATCACTCAATGGAGCTTCAGGGAGGGGTCCAGAGGAGGTCCTAAAAGCAGAATGGCCACAAGGTTGGGCTCTTCTTAGTGACCTTCCATCACAGCAGCCTCTCCAGCCAGCAGCCCGTAATGTGGGCTTTGCGGGGCAGCCATTGGTGACTGACAGTGGCTTGTCCATTAAGGGCCCTAATGGTGTCGTCGGCAGGTGCCGCCTTGCACGCACGAACCTCTCTGTATGTAGTGGTGGTGAATAATCCCCAAATTGTATTTGATTTCTGCAGTGTATTTTTGTATTTCTATTCAAAGTTGAGTGCATCTGATTTTATGGGAATTTATAATAGTTTGAACGAAATTGTGGCACCCTGCTGTGAAAATCTCTCACTCCTGAGGAACTGAAAAGCTGCTCAGATGTCCCCTCCTGCCCTTGCCCTCCCTCCAGCTCTGCTCCTTCCTGCCCCTTGCTTGCTGGGATGGCAGGCACTGCCTGTCACCAGGCAGAGTGTGCCCTCTGCCCCTGGGTCTCCTGGGTGGGCTGCAGGGAGAGGTGGGACATAGTGACCGGGAAGGCCTTGCCCTGGGGGTTGGGCCCAGAACCGTCTGGTTTCCCAGAAGAAAGGAGTGTGCTCTGCTCTGGAAGGAGCAAGGGACACGCGTTCCAGGAGCTGCCCAGGAACCAGACTGCCAAGGGCTCCATCTCGAGTTTGGTCCAGAAGCATTTGGTCAAACCCTGAGGATCAGGGGGAGCTTTCCTGGGGAAAAGGCGTGGGGACAGGAAGGAGGGGCCCTCCAAGGCTGGACTGGGGCCCCAGCTGGGCAGTGGGCATCTTGTGGACACATCACCTGCAGTTTGCGTCTATAACCATTAGACAAACTGTCTTGTATTTACTGATTTTTTTAAAATACATTTTTATTGATTTGGGAGAGACGGGAGAGAGAGAAACATCAATGATGAGAGAGAATCGGCGGCCTCCTGCACACACCCTACTGGAGAATCGAGCCTGCAGCCTGGGCATGTGCCCTGACCTGGAATGGAACCCTGATCTACTGGTTTATAGGCCAACCCCCAACCACAGAGCCCACTGGCTGGGTGAGCACCTGTCTGTTAAACCGTTAGTCCTGCCAGGGAAAGGACAGCCCTCAGTGCAGGGCTGCGCTTCAGGCAGGGCCTCATCCCCAAGCCTCGTTCTCACTCATTGTGCTGCTCGTGGATCCTCACGGGCGGAGGGAGCACAGGGAAGTCCTCCTGGCGATGGGCACAATCAGACCTCCTGCTCTCGGTGTGGGCAGGGAGCGTGGCTGGGCGGACAGGGCAGAGAGCAGGGCCTCCGGCCTGGGATCCGCTGCATGGGAGGGAGGTGGCTCCCTGTCCTTAGAAGGATCTGGGTAACAGCCTAGGGGTGTAGTTAGCCAGGGGCCACTGAGGACCTTCCATTACCTGCAGGATTCAAACCTGGGGCTCTGGGCTTCAGCGGAATATAGGAAAGAACTTTCTAGTTAGAGCTGTTACAGTTCACGGGCTGCTGGCAGTGTGCTGGTCAGGCGGACATAAGCTAGGCCTCTGATTGTAAAAACATTGGCTGTTGATTACAGCACATTTGGAAAATGCAGAGTAAAATCAGCTGTACCTCACCAAGAAGACAAAATCAGTTTCACAGAACTACCCCCCACCCCCATTCACACATGTGCATATCCATTCACAAGCCTCTGTTTGCTTCCTGTGGGTGTCCCACCACGAACCAGGCCCCTGCCGGGAGCCTGGGCTGTCCCACTGCCATAAACAATGCAGCAGTGAACATTTCTGTGGCTTAGAGTCCATGCAGACGTAGGACTTCTGCAGCCAGCCTCCCGGAAGTGGAATGGGTGGGCCGCAGTGGTGTGCACGTTTTGCAATACTGATTGGTTCTCAGCCTTCGTGGTGTGGGAGGCTGAGACGTTCGTCCCTCTGGTGGCTTTAAGAACCCCTCACGTGCTGATGACTCCCACGGTTACGGCTCCAGCCTCAGGCCTGAAGCCACCATGTCCCAAAGTGAACTTCTGATCTGGCCCGTCGGCCAGCTTTACCCATCCTGGTCAATGGCAGCTCCATTCTTCTAAGTGCTGGGGCCCAAACCCTCAGGCTTGGTTCTTTCTTAGCACAGCCACATCCTCTTCAGTAGAAAACTCTCAGATCTACCTTGAAATATGCCCAGAATCTGCCAGACCTCACACCATGTACCCACGTCCCTGGCTATAGCCCCCAGTCATCACTGGCTCACAGCACTGTGGTAGCCTCTCCACCTGCCTGCCTGCTCCTGCCCTTGCCCCCTCCAATAAGTCCTCCACACAGCAGCCAGCGAGCTCCCTTGAACGTGCCTCATTGAGAACGCTTTTGGCTGTCTGAAGACCATGACTCCCAGCTGATGCACATCACTGGTTTCCAGTGGCCATCATGGGCCTGTTGTCTCTCTGTCCTCATTTCCTGCAACTCTCCCCACTGTGCACCCCGTTCGAACTATTCTGGCTCCTCACTGTTCCTCATGCATGCTGGCATACTCTTGCCTCAGGGCCTTTGCACGGGCTGTCCCCTCTGCTTGGAAGAAGTTTCTCCCAGAGATCCACATGGCTCACTTTCCTGATTCCTCAAGAGTTTGTTTATTTGCCACCTTCTGTGACACTCAGACCACTCTCGCCTGCTCCTTTCCTCTCCTTGCACTCATCTTCCCGAACACCCTGTCAGACTTGCTCACCGACACTGTGCTGGTCGTTCCCGGAGTGTCAGCCCCATGGCAGGTCATCGGTTTTCTTCTGACTTCTGGTGTCACAGCAAAATGTCCGAGCAGACATGTGCACTGTGGTCAGGCCGGCTCAGAATGGGGTTCAAATGCAGACTTGACCTCTTATTAGCTATGTGACCTTGGACAAGTTCTTTAACCTCTCTGAGTCCTAGCACGTAGATTGCGCTGTGCATCACAGTGCATCACAGTGCCTGGTATGGAATATGTGCTCAGGAAATGTCAGTGTTATGAGTCCTTGAACCAGTTTGAGAGCCACCCAGGTCCCTGGGTACTACGGTTATCAGGATGATCACTTTGTAAGTTATATAAATGTCCAGTCACTGCACCGTACACCTGAAACTAGCATACTGGATGTTAACTGTAATTGAAAAATAAAAATTATTTTAAATATTAATAAATGAAAACCAAAGCCTTCTTTCAGTAAAAAAGTTAGGAGGGGAAAAAGAGCTATCAAGGTCTCAATGCAGTGTTAT
>PVJC01043421.1:0-14522 GCA_004026665.1 Murina feae
ATGACACGGATCACAGCGGTCAGCACCAGTGGTGTGGACAGCTCCTTCTGCTCTCTGGACACAGGCACCCATGCAAACGTTCTCACTCTTCATGTTTACATGTGTGGTAAAGTTCACATAAGATAGCTTACCATTTAACCAGTGTAAGTTCAGTGGCATTCAGTGCATTCAAGATGCTCTGCAACCATCACCAGAATGTGTTCATCGCCCCCTACACCCCCACACCCATTGAGCAATCCTTTCCCATTCCACCCTCCTCCCAGTCCCTAGAAACCATTCATCTGATTTCAGTCTCCAGGTCTTTACCTATTTTGGACTTTCCTATGGATGGAAAGGTACAACATGTGCTGTGTGTCTGGCTTCTTTCACTTATCTCAAAGTTCCCAAGATTTATCCATGTAATCCATGGATCAGTTCTTCATTTCTCATGAGATACAACATTTCATTATATGACTATACCACATTTAATTATTGATTTATTAACTGATGGACATTTGTGATGTTTCCACCTTTTGACTCTTGTGAATAAGGTTGCTGTGAACATTTGTGTACAAGAGATTTTTGAACACCTGTTTTCATTTATTTGGGTTCTATCCTGAGGAGTGAAATTGCTTGTTCACATGCTAATTTGATGCTGATTTTTGGAGGAACAAACAGTTTTCCAGTTTTGTACCACATTACATTCGCACTAGCAAAGTACAAAGTTTGCAATTTCTCCACACCCTTACCTCATCATCATTCTAGTAAATGTGCAGTTGTAAGTCCTAGTTGTTCTGATTTCAATTTCCCTTTGAACATGACATTGAGGAGAGTGATTCAAGCTGACGACACATAAAAGATCTAAACTCATCTCCTCCTGTGGACACAACAGTTAGCTGTGAAATACACTCACACAAAATATATGAGACATCAAAAACCTAAAACATGGGGGAGGGGAATAAACACGTGGATTTAGAGCTTGTTCAAAGTTAACTTGCTATTTACTTAACACAGACTGATAAACTTATGGCTGATGCAGGTGAGCCTCATGATAACCTCAAAACAAAAACACACAGTAGGCACACAACAGATAATGAGAATGAAATCAAATCACACCACCAAAAAGGTAATCAAACCGGAAGAGAACTGGGTAAGAAGAAAGAATCAGAGAAGAACTACATAGCAACCAGAAAACAATGAACAAAATGGCAAAAAGTACATCCATAGTGGCCAATGCCCTGTCATCCCCCAGTAATAAAGCCGCCTGAGCAGAAAGGAGAGCCTCGGAGACACCTGGGAGCCGTCCCCACTTTTTCAAATGGGAAGAGAAAATCATGCCTTATCCACACAACCCCCACGTTGTCTACTTTCCCCAAGTTCTTTTGCAAATTTCACACTCTCCTGAGCAAGCTTGCCAAAAGCCTGTCCTACCTCACATCCCAACCTAAGGACCAGGGGGTAGTCAAAGCTCACCTGACCACAGTGGGTGTTATGCAGGTGGAAGAGACCCTGATAGTCAGTGACCTTTTATTTATATACTAGAAACCCGGTGCACGAAGATTTGTGCAATAGGCCTTCCTTTCCCTGGCTGCCAGCACCAGTTTTCCTCCAGCACCCGGGACTCAGGCCTTTGGTCTGGCCACAGCAGAGAAGACAAACCTCCTCAGTCTTCAGCCATCTTCAGTCTTCGCTCGGCCAGAGCCTTCAGTCTTTGCTCCACGCCTGCATATGTAAATTAAGCCACCACCCTTATTGGATAAATTTGCGTGCTCATCCTGATTGGCTGGTAGGTGTAGTGGAGTGATGGCCAATTTACATATTTCTCTTTTATTAGTGTAAATTTGGAAATTCTACATTGAATAAGTGGGCAAAATGAGAAACTTGCCAGGTTTCTGGCAAGTTGAAACCAAGACAGGAACTCACATGCCAGAAGGACGCTATGTCTACTTCTGTTTTATTTTTTTAGTTGTCATTTTTTCAAGGACACGCAGCTTGTACATCTCAGGCACAGTCGCAGGCTCTGAGATTCATGCTGAGGCTGACCTGCAAAGGCTACTGTTTTCCTTTGGTTCATGGAGAGGGAGAGAGAGGAGGGGAGGGGCAGGAAGAAGAGAGGAGACTCTGATTGGGATACACGTGGTAAGCAATTGATGACTTAGAAGTGGCTGATGTAACGCATGGCATTGTCATACTTATTTGCATCACTGACATTCGGGACAAAAATGTCCAAAGACTCTCCGCAGATCATGACCCTATAGGAGTGACTGCAACAGGACCAGTGAAAGGTTGCCACTGTCTCCTTCACAGAAATTCATCTTGCTTGTGCTGAAAATGCCTGGCGTGTGGGGGAGGGGAGAGCCACACGGGATCAGGAGGGAGGCAGCTGCTCCCCTGAGGGAGGATGACGGTGCACTTTACTGCCTAACTTTCTTTCACTTTCTTTTGAAACCGTGTGTTAGCTGCATGATGCATTACCTGTTTGTGCTAGTAGATGCAGCCAAATCAGTGATATCAGTAAGGATCGGTGTGCTGGTCCAACTGGCTCAATCAAGCAGGGTTGGGTCCTATGTGTGTAGAATGGAGAGGCAGAGGCAATGAGGCTGGGAGAGAGGCTATTCTGCATGGAGGGGCCCTTAGGCCTCCCCAGCCTATGAGATCCAGGCTTCAGCTGGGCAAGAGCATTACAGGGGGGCAGGGACGCTGCCTGGAGGAGAAGAGGTTCGAACTTTAAGCACCAATTCCCAGAAAGTCGATATGTCAGGACAGACATGTTGAGTGAGACACACTCTGGACACAGTGCTTTCATTCATTCATCCACTCCTTCATCCATCCACTTATTAATTAATCCATTCAGCACTTCCTGAGCACCTGCTGTATCATCAGCCTTTTGCTAGTTGATGCTGAGGACCCAGTGGTGACCTAGGCCCAGGCCCTGTCCTTCTGGTCTCACGTCCACTGGTGGATACAGACCACCCCACACAATAATGACTCAGAGTTTGAAGGGCTGGGAAGGGGCACCAAGGGTGGCTTCCTGGAGGAGGGACATCCGAGCTGTGATTTTAAGGGTGAGCAAGGACTGTGACCATTTCAGTGGGTTCAGCCCTGGGAGAGCGGAGGGCAGGGCAGGGTCAGTCACCCTGTGGCCTTGATGAGGATGCTGGCCTTCATTCCGAGTGCATTGGGAGGCACAGCCGGCTCCTAAGCAGGGAATGGAAGTGGTGAGATGTGAGTCTGTGGAAGATCCCAGTGTCTGTCTCCTATGAGGGAGTGGACAGGAGGCAGGAGACCCGGGAGGAGGCATCTGAAAGCCGTAATACCAGAGTCTAAATGCCTGTGCTCTCCCAAGGGCTGGGGGCAGCCCCCTTACACCTGCCATATAGAGAAGTATTTCCCAAACTGTGTGTCATGACACTCTTTCAGGCTGTAAAACCAATGAGTTTGTCAAAGCAGATTCTTTAAAAATTAAACGAGTTTATTGAAAATAGAATTTGAGCCATTCCTGGGTAACTTCTATCCTTGAACTGTCTATGAGTGACAGAATGATGATGTATTTTTCTCAGTGAGTCATGTACAGATACTTAGTAAACATGAGCATGGAAAGGCTCAGACTTGCAGTCTCCTTTCCAGACTTAACTGTCCTGTCATGTCTTGTAACAAAAAGGGGGCGGGGACGGGGGCAGGAATCAAAGGGCGGCTCTGCACCCAGCTAGGTGTCTCTACCAAGAAAAGTGGAAAGTTGGCCCGGATGCCATCCAGACCTAGAGGGGAACAGGTTCCCTGAGGCAGAGTTGGGGTTGGCATCTCTCAGCCCAGCCCGCCCTCCTGGCCTTGGATCCTGGACTCTGTAGCAGGTGAGTGAGGACTTGGGTGGAAAAATGCAAGGATCAGGGCAGGGCAGGGGGTTCCGGAGGCTGTGCTGGCGAAATGGGTGTGGAGGGCCAGTCCATGGCCACTTGGAGCCCCTGACTCATCAGCGATGAGGGTTTCGGGTCGGACAGTCCTGGGTTAGAATCTTTCACTTCCTCAAAGGGTGAAGTGGCTCCTTACAAGTAGCGCTGTTCCTCTTTCTGCATAAGAGGGAGATGTGATTTTTCGTGTGACTGACAGCTTTGAGCCCCAGCACACTCCCACTGCACATGGGAACTGCACATGTGAGCACAGGTCCAACCCTCCAGCCAGCCCACACACAGGAGCCTAACTCTGGCCCCAGGACTTCGCCAAAAAATAACCAAAAACCCCCACAAAAAAACAAGCAAACAAAAATGGCCAATGTTGCCATCCCCCCTTCATCCCTGCTCACACCCGCTTCACACAGGAATGAACAGGAACCCTTCCCCTCGGGGCAACGTTGTTGCTGTTCCTTGGATCAAAGATAAGCGTTGCTTCATCGTCAGTGGTGCCCGCGTGCCATCCTGTCCTCCAGGGCAGGCCCCTGTGCAGGAGAAAATGCAAAGCTCCTGTAGACAGTCCCCAACAAGCTGCCTCCACACCCCCATCTCTGTGCTGCCCCTTCTGGGTTGTCTGCCTGGGATGAGTCTGGCATCTGTACTGGACCTAGAGCCCCATGGGGAATGGGGACCAGGGCTGCCTCGGTCACAACAAATGTTCCCAGTTGTTCCCCCTGCAAAGGATGCTCACGGTCCCATGCGGAGCAGGCGTCTATGGAAACCCCATTGGCTGAATTCTCTCCACCAAATTTTCTCAGGAAAACCCTGGTATGAGGCCTCACTGCTGGTCACAGGCACAGTGAGGTAATAGCTATTTTCCTAGTGAGTCACCTGTCCCGGGTTCAGCCCCTCGGGATAGGGCAAGTGGGCCCTGATTTCAGGCTCCCCTGGATCCAACCCAGAGAAGACATCCCCACAGCTCCCTGAGGTGCTAGTAGAGCAGTGAATATGAATGTGAGGCAGAGGAAATGCTGCATTTGTAATGCAGTTGTCATGCAGGCTTCCCTTTCCCAGCAGGTGTGTAGAGGCTGGATTTCCTCCTGGGTGACAGGGTGTTATTTCCCTCTGGCCTCAGGGAACTCCTTCCAGGGAACAGGCAGAAATGTGGTGGAACTTCCTGTTTTCAAAAAGAATGTTGTGCACTTGACTGGGAATCTAACCCAGAACACATTGAAACCCGGGCTGACACTCCAACCACCCAGCCACACAGGCCAGGGCTGTGCCAGTACATTGGAAGGGAATTCCCCTTTAAGACCTTACAATGGTCCTCTGTCTTTATGTCTACAATCCCATGGGCGATGGTCACTGGTTTTAGGACCAGAGTGGTTACAGAATGATTGCTACAGAATCACTAGCTTTATCGGGAATGGAGAATCCTGTAGCCAGCTACCTGGAATTGGTCTCCTCTACATGTGCATCCAGAAACATTTCTGTGAAAAAGACTGCAGGACCAGTGTGTTCACACATCAGAGGCTCTCCAGGCATGTCTATCTTCTGAGCTCAAACTCATTGTCCTTGAAAATAAGCAAAGGGTTTTGTGCATTTCTGTGCAGTCTTAGTTCTTTACCTGATGATCATTGTGCTCAGGCAGGAAATAAAAGGTAACGGAAAGTGGCAGCTATAGACTAGGGCTGTAGCTTCTGTGACCCAGTCAGAGGATAAGAGAACTTGAATTGAACAGAGAGATGCCAAACGAAGTGTTGGACATACGAAGTTTTATTTTGACGTTTCGAACCATTTTTCAAACATTTTAGTTAGTAAAGACCACATTGCAAGTGTAGGGTTGAATGAGTCTTGACATATGCAGGAAACTGAAACCATCACCGTGGTCATAGTATTGCCCATGTCTGTCACTGTGAATTTACTTCAAGTCTTTTTATAATTGCTCTCTATCCTTTCCATAGCTAAGGCATTTGTGTGCCGTTGTCTCCAACCCCAAATTACTCCTTTCTTTATTAATCTGTGCAAAGGACACAATAGCTGAGTTGGTTGGGCAATAAAAGGCCTCCAAGCTGAGCCAGAGTGGCACTCACTACGCACCAGGAGATCACTGGTTCCATTCCCAGTCAGGACACATGCCTGGTTTGGGTCTTGATTCCCAACAGGAGGTCTGCCGGGGGGGGGGGGGGGGGGGGGGGGGGGGGGGGGGGCAGTCGATGTTGTTTCACTTTCACAGCAATATTTCTCCTCCTCCTCTGTCTCTAAAACACAAATAATTAAATAAATAAATGGTCTTTTAAAATATTTAAGGAAAAGAAAAAGATTCAGAGAAATTCAGTGGTAATGATTGGCAGAGTACCTGTCAATACGTTTGGTAACACAGGTTGTTTTTGCTAATTTGGGGGGAGGGGGGGCTTTTCTCTAACGTGTTATTTAAGAGGTGGGCAGCTTTTGCCCTGGCAGGTATGGCTCAGTTGGTTGAACGCCATCCTTTGCAGCAAAAGTCTACAGTTCCATTCCCTATCAGGTCACATGCCCAGTTTTCAGGTTTTTTCCATCCCTGGTTGGGGTGTGTGGGTGGGTGAGAGAGGCAACCCGTTGATGTTTCTCTCCCCCTCTCTCTAAATAACATATGTATGTATATATCCATATCCATATCCATATCCATATCCATATCCATACCTATGTCTATATGTCCAGGCATCAATTGTGTTTCAGCTTCATGCCCAGAGAAGCAGAAAGGTCAGACATGGCTATGCAATGGCTGCGGTGACTCATGACCCTATACCCTGGCTCCAACCAACCAGTGGAGGCCACAAGGTAAAAAAGGATGAAAACCCAAGCAGCTCACTTTCTCTGGAGCACACAAACCCACTTCCTGCTTCTTCCAGGGACAAACCTTTACATTCTTCCTCCTAAGCTCCAAGAGCCCTTTTCTTGCCTCTATATCTTATTTCCTTAGCCCACACAGCCCATCTGTCTTACTTAGTCTATCTCCGTAACTTTCTAAATAAACTCACTATATTTTGAGTTCCTTGGCTTTGAATTTTTTTCTCAGCCAAATTAAAAAAAAAAACCAAGGTTCTGAACCAAGGTTAAATCACCAGTAACAACTGGTGTGGTTTTGCCTGCAACAGCTCTAGCAAGTTAATTTAGTCCAAGGAGGCTGTCATAGGAACGCTTGCCCCTACTGGAGATCAAACCCACAACCTTGTTCCACTTACTGATGCACTCATTGGTAGATTCTTGTATGTGCCCTGACCAGAAATCAAACCCACAACCTTGGCATATTGGGCTGACACTCTAACCAACTGAGGTTAAATTTTTATTTATTGACTTTAGAGAGGGTGAGAGCGAGAGAGTGAAAAAGAGAAATATCAATTTGTTGTTCCATTTATTTATGCATTCATTGATTGATGCTTGTATGTGCCCTGACCAGAGATCGAACCCATAACCTTGGCATACCAAGGTGTCACTCAAATAATTGACACTACGTGGCCATAATTTAGTTGTAGTGTTAAAAAACAAAATTCAGTGGAGTAAAATTTGATAAGTAATTGCTTTCAGTGATTCATAAATGGGAAGCAATCCACCTGGCAAATTGAATTGTATATTCAGAATGGAAAAAAAGGGAACATTTTTATCGGTAGAAACGTGTAAGGGGGGACTAAGAAGCTAAAAAGTGACATTGCAGGCAATCACCTTCACCTAGAGAAAAAAAAAGGGGTCTTATTTGAAATGTTTTACAGGAGGCAAATAATTCGCTAAACTATAAAACACATTTTTATTTTTTTTATTTAGAAAGGGCACCTTTTCCATAGGGAAAAAGACCTGGAAATTTTTTTTATCATAAGGTCGCCTGTTTTTTTTTCTATGGGGGATGGAAAAGGTTCATGAGACTTAATTCCATTACTGGTGCTTGACCAGAAAACTTTAAACTGGATGATTAAGATTGCTTGTGGGAGTGGTGGAAACTACAATCACATCAGGTATTAGCTAGGCTTTCAGCGTGAGTGATGCCATTTGGGGCCTGTGGCTTGCTGTTTAAAAATAGTCTTTTGTGTCCAGCTGGTGGTGTTGAGCACGGACCCTTGAGTCAGGAGTCACAGTTCAATTCCTGGTCAGAGCACATGCCTGGGTTGCGGGCTCCATCCCCAGTTGGGGGCATGCAGGAGGCAATCCATCAATGATTCTCTCATCATTGATGTTTCTCTCTCCCTCCCTCCCACCCCCCAATCTCTTCCTTCCTCTCTGAAGCACAGAGAACATCTGGACTTTGAATTGGCATCTAAGGGGCGGGGGTTGCGCAGTCTCGTGGTTCTGAGCCCCTAAACCAATAGGTAAATAGGTCAGAATTGAGATTTTGCAACAGTTAACCAGGAGCAAATACCTCCCTCCAGGGCGCAGCATCGGATCCCTCCAATGGCAAACTTCCTAGTTGCTCACAACGGAGAACAATGTGCCCTCTGGAGCTCTGGGAACTACATTACCCAGAAGTCCGAGTGCTCGTTGAGCGAATGACCATCAGGCCGAAAGCATTTCCGTTAGATTTCCAGGATTTGGGGCGGGACTTCCGGCGTCGTCTTGCAGATTTGCTCCTGGCGCGCAGTCCGTTCGTGCTTTGAATTGCAGTGTGGGTTTTGAGGTGACGGAAGGGAGTAAGCGCCAGGGAGTTGTGGTCCCTGCCGCACAGAGCGGGTGTGAGGTCGGCGACCCCGCGAGTGACCCGCTTCAGGGCCGGGCCGAGTCCCCTCCTCGCCCGCCGCCTCCGCCCGCTCGGCCCGCAGAGTCCGATGGCTGCGGCCGCGCGGAGGCGCCCGACTGTGGTGAGCGCGTCCCCCCCGGCCTCGCCGCCTCTCCCACCCAACCCTGCAGCCCCGGGGCGGGCACCCCTCTGCAGCCCAGGCCCCGCGTCAGTACCGTGAGGCGTTGGAGGGTGACCCCTGTGTGACGGGATGGGAGCGGGTCGGAGTCCCGTCTCGTCTGGGAGGCAGAGGGTCTGGGTGCCTTCATTCCGAGGGTCCTTGGGCCGTGGGAGGTGTGGGAGGTGTGGGAGGTGTGGACCGTGGGAACAGGGGCTGGGTTTGGGTTTGAAAAAGTTTTTCGATCCGGCGGAGGCTGTGGCAGAATGCACGGGAGGGAAGTTTGACTTGTATCGCGCAGATCTGCTAGTCCAGGGGAATTCCGGACCCAAAGCCTGAATGAACTCCTGGCGGGGCTCTGACCTAGATGTCTCCCCCGGTGGCGGCCCCTGAGGGTCCCCGCAGCGCCGCCCAGGTCAGCTGTGGGGGGGCCCTGGCGTTCAGGCTCTGCAGCGCCGCCAAGGTCAGTCCGAGTGGAGAAGTAAGACTACCTACAGTTTTAACCAGATATTCAACTAGGTTGCAAGCCCGCCCCCACCCCCACCCCGTTTTTCCTTTTCACTGAGAGTGAACAGACTAGAGTGGGGTGTGGAGGAAAAAAGGGGGCCTGGTGCTAACCCCACAAGCTCAGGGAAGGCCCCACGGCTGTTGCAGAAATTAATTACCAGGCGATCAGAAAACACGAGTACTGGGAAGGTGCAGGAAAAACCCTTCATGTGCAGCTGCACTAGCGGGGGTGACCCAGGGGAGGCATTCTCCAAAGCCCAGGTGATGAATATGGAGAAAACTTTCCTTTTATCCCCTTAGTTTCTTTGTCCCCGAAATATGGATTGGGCTTCTGGGCTGGGGAGGGGGGGGGGGGCGGTGCCAACCCCCTCTGGGGTTGTGTATGGTTCACGGTTCGCGGCCTCTGTAAAGTGGAGTATTCCGGGAAACTGGTTCTGCAAAGCTGGACAAGCTTCTGCAGATATGAATGGGGCTTAATTATACTAGCAGGAATGTGCACCAGAACGCTGGTTACTGGCACAGATTCAGATGGCTCCCCCCTCCCCCCAATTGTCTTATATGCCTCCTCATGGCCATCTAGCAAACTAAATCGGAAAGGAACTGTTACAGAGAACCAGGATAATCAAACAGTGCAGGAGAGCTTGGAGTTACCCTTTATTCCCCGCGGTGGGCTTAGAGAAAATGAATTCAAATTCTAAGCCCCCTACAAGCAGAACTTCCCTTTGTATTAAGGAGCCAGCCCTCTGTGCAGTTAGTGGTTATCTCGCTGCTGTCCTTGAAAGCAAACACAGTTCTAACAATGATGGGCATATCTAGTCTCCGGCCTCCAAGGTCAGGCAGCTAAGCTTATCGTCCTCATTATTCAAGCAGGCTAGAAAGCAAAGTTGTTTTTCTAGAATAAGAGAAACATCAAAGAAAAACAGCGGAGAATTCCAAACAGCAGTTTTTACAAAACAGGGGTTTGCCTTCTCGGGATGGTCTGAAATGAAAACTTTAAAGGAGGATTTAAAAATGGCGGCGGAGTAAGTGGATGCTACACGGACATGCCCCAGGAACATACTGGGATTATAACTAAAATATAGAAAAACTTCTGAATAATCATCGGAAAACTCGCAGGAGAGAACCCTGAAATCGACAGTGGCCACCGCATAGAGACTGGGGGAAAACACACACACACACACACCAAAAAAAAAACTTTAACTAAAAGCAGTTTATAGTAGGTAGTCAGTGTCTTCCCTGAGGAAGGTCACTCTTTACTCTTTTTGCATCTAAGGTAACCACCTGCCTGTGAACTGTCAGAGTAACTTGTAACCTAACCTTGTTCCGGTCCCCTCAGGGCATAGCCAAATGCACTTGGGCTCCAGGACTGAGGCCATAAATTCCTTCATTGTTAATTGTTATCATGTTTATTATTGACTGTTAATTATGCTGCACCCACCTAAGTAAAAGAATGAAGTGTCCGTCGTTTTATTTATTTTTAATATATTTTTATTGATTTCAGAGAGGAAGGAAGAGAGAGAGAGACATCAATGATGAGAGAATCATTGATTGCCTGCCTCCACTATGCCATCTACTAGGGATTGAGCTTGCAACCCAGGGACGTGCCCTAGCCTGGAATCGAACCCGGGACCCTTCAGTGCACAGGCCAATGCTCTATCCACTGAGCAAAACCAGCGAAGGCTCATTTTACTTTTCACTAGTGACCGGTTCATAATGCAGATTTTTTTTCAATGCTGTTTGTGGTATTGACAACAAGCTTCAAAACTTCATATGTCAAATTTTCTGAAGGTGTTAACATCATGGATATTTTTATGATTAAAAATGTCCAATTTTGTGCCAAAAAAAAGAGCATTTGCAGGAAGTTTTAATTCATTATTTTGGAGAAAAGTGCTACTGAAAGTTATCGTATACTTCAGGAAGCTTATGGTGAATATGCTCCATCTCAAGATACTTGTGAACGCTGGTTTAAACGCTTCAAAAGTGATGACTTCGATGTGAAAGACAAAGAACGTCCAGGTCAATTGATCGTAAAACACTTTGATCATAACACGACCAGAATGGGCCAGAAGACATGGCAAAGTAATTTTGCTTCATGGTGACACACCATCACACACTTCAAAACCAGTTCAAGACATGTTAAAAGATCTTGCCTGTGCCCTAACCGGTTTGGCTCAGTGGATAGAGCGTCGGCCTGCCGACTGAAAGGTCCCAGGTTCAATTCCGGTCAAGGGCATGTACCTTGGTTGCGGGCACATCCCCAGTGGGAGGTGTGCAGGAGGCAGCTGGTCGATGTTTCTCTCTCATGGATGTTTCTAACTCTCTATCCCTCTCCCTTCGTCTCTGTAAAAAAATCAATAAAATATATATATTTTTTAAAAAGATCTTGCCTGGGAAGTATTAACCCACCCGCCGTATTCACCACACCTTGCTCCTTCAGATTACCACTTGTTCTGAAGTTTAAACCCCTTGTGTAAACTAAAGGAGGAAGCACAGGGTGTCCCGGTCCCACCCTCACGGTGGCACAATCGTATACTGTCTCCAGACTCTTCCCTTGGTATTTTTCCAATTCTTGTGTTGGGAGACCTTGGGGATACCCCCAACCCCCGTGTCCTAGGTGCAGGCCATAGGTTATATCAAGGTGGTCCCATTTCTGATGTCAACTTAAGAGATGGTGAAGCCTGTAGATTTTTTTTTTTTTTTTTGAGCAAAACTGATGATTGCCAGGAACCACTATGTCAACCAAGTGAAAAAATGCTCTCAAAAATGGCAATTGTACCACGTATTTTATTTTTTTTTAATTTTAAATATGTTTTTATTTATGTCAGAGAGGAAGAGAGATAGAACTACCAATGAGAGACAGCCATTGATCAGCTGCCTCTAGTATACCCCCTACTGGGGATCAGGTTCCCAGCCCCCGCCACCCCTCCGCCTGTGGCCTTACCTAGAACAGAACCATGACCTGGTTCATAGGTCCATACTCAACCACTGAGCCACCCTACCTGGCCGTTACCACCTGTTTTTATACATCAAAATCAAAGGGCAAGACATAAGGTGGGGACATCCATTGGTGATGGAGTAGTCAGAAGCAAGCCAAGCAGGAAAATCCCTGATAATAAATAAAAAGTAAGAATATGCTTTTACTTTGTGGTTACTTTCGGTCACTGTGTGCCAGGCCACCGGGCGGGCCTTCCTGAGCTTGTCAGGTGAGCGTGTGCCCTGCTGTGCACACAGCTGTGAGAGTGAAAGGGAACAGATGGCGACAACCTTAGGGTTTTTGGTCATAGCAGCTAAACCGATGCAGGCTCTACCAGCTGGGCTGGGGAAGATGGTGGTAGGATAATTTTCTCTGGGAATTTCAGAAGGTTCTTCTAGTTAACATTTTTATTTTAAATATATTTTATTGATTTTTTTTGCAGAGAGGCAGGGAGAGGGATAGAGAGTTAGAAACATCAATGAGAGAGAAACATCCATCAGCTGCCTCCTGCACACCTCCTACTGGGGATGTGCCCACAACCAAGGTACATGCCCTTGACTGGAATTGAACCTGGGACCCTTCAGTCCACAGGCCGGCCTCTATCCACTGAGCCAAACCAGTTAGGGCTGGTTAACATTTTTAGAAGTTTCAACAGTGAGTGGAAATATTGAGTGAGCAGACGGGACACAGGATCTAACATCTGGGGAGGGGTCCAGGATGGAGATATGCAAAACCGGTAGCTCTATTGTGCAGGGGGGTGGGGGGGGGAAGGTGGCGGAGCTGAGGGGGCAGATCTTGGCTCCGAAGATGTGAGGCAGCTGGAGATGACACAGTGGTGTGCATAATTAGAGGATGTTTGAGCTGATGGTCCTGGGTATCTGGCGTGTGGTTTTAAGCCCATGTTTTGCAGTGTCCTGCAGGAATGATCTGGGACATCCCAGTGGATTTGCATGGCATTAATGCTGGAGCCCCTCTGGCATGGCCCAGAGCTTAGATGGCATTGATCTGCCTCACCACCCCTTCCCCTTATCCTGCCTGTTGTTGCTGAGGGTGATAAAGAGCGATTAATGGGACTGTGATGAGAGAGCAGGCAGCACTGGCACCAAGGCTGGGTGTCTTCTGTGAACTGGGGGGGCCCCAGAGGTGGTTGGTTGTGGAGAAGAGTAGGATTGTGGGTTCTCAGACAGACCGCCACTGACTCAGTGTGTTCATTCCGACAGGTTGGTGTGGCCTTTGAGGATGTCGCCATGTACTTCTCAGGGACAGAATGGCAGCTTCTTGACGAGGCTCAGAGATGCCTGTACCTCGATGTGATGCTGGAGAATTTTGCCCTCATATCCTCACTGGGTAAGAACATCGCTCTTCTGGTTCGTTCTTCTTTGAGCTCGCCAGCACCCTCCCCCCATTTGCCCCCCTCTCAGGATTGTACTTCGTTTCTTCTGTTTTAAGCTCTAAGGGTGCTGCACCGGGCAGCTATGGGCAGCAGGAGCTGCCCTATGGAGCTCCCCCCATCGGATGTTAGGGTCCTTCTTTGTTCCTCATTGTCCTAAGCTTTAATAAACTGCGTCTCACCTCAACAACAACAGAAAATGCCCGCTCTCCCTAGCGACCTGGGCTAGGCTTCCCATCTCCCCCAACTTCCTTTCATGAACGTGTGCTTCGTTCTCATGTATGGGCGCAACTTGGACAGCGGCTGTGTTTGTTCTGGCTGGGATATTGGCGCTGCCCTTTTTTTCTGACTGCAGCCCCAATACATTTCCATAATATTAAACCTTCAGATGCAAGAATACGGGATTTCTTTTCAGTTATTTGTGTTTTCTTCCATTTCTGTCATCGCTGTCACATAGTGTTGCGTGTACACAGTTTTCAGCGGTTTGTTTGCACTTATTTTGTGTGTTTTGTTGTTTCTGATGCTATTGTAAATTTTCTTCAAAGATTTTGTTGTTCGTGTATAAAAATGGAAGTGCTGTTTGTACGTTTATTTTTTTAAATTAATTTGCAAAGCTTACAGTGAGATCTTGACGATTTTCTGGATGTAGTGTCCGTGTGTCATCTGCCAGCGTCTCTGATGATGGGTTGTAGTTCATAGTGTCAGCTGTGATGTCTTTCGTTTCTGCTTTGATTTACTTGAGTGTTGTTTCTCTTGTTTCAGTGTAACTAACGTTTAGCCAGTTTTGTGCACGTCACCAAAAAATCGCCGGTCCTGGCCTGTTTTGCGCAATGGTTAAAGCGTCAGTCCAGGGGCCCAAGGGTTTTGGGTTCAATTCCAGGTCAAGGGCATGTGCCTGGGTTGTGGATTCACCCCCCATCCCC
>PVJC01043422.1:0-14546 GCA_004026665.1 Murina feae
ACAATCACCAGATCTCAATCCAATTGAGCATTTGTGGGACGAAGTTAAAAGAGCCATCAGGCAGCTGGTTCCACAACCATCAAATCTCACAGAACTGGACAGTGCTATTCATCAGGCATGGTGTCAGATTCCTTGCATCACCTTTCAACATCTCGTGGAGTCAATGCCGAGAAGAATCGCCGCAGTACTGAAGGCAAAAGGTGGCCCAACGAAGTACTGACGGGGTGGTCATAATAATATGGCCACTCATGTTCAAATATATCTAAGGTGACCAGACGTCCCGCTTTTGGTGGGACAGTCCCGATTTTTAACAATTTGTCCTGCGTCCCGCAGCGTTTTAAAAAAGTCCCGATTTTTGGAAAGAATGCACGACAAGCTAGGGAACAGTGGAAGATCGGGAAGGGAAGATACGGTTTTCGGCGGCCAAGCGGTCAATGGTGTCCCACTTTACCAATGTTAAAATCTGGTCACCTTAAATATAGCCCATGTTCAAAGGCTGTTAAATCATGTTTTTTACCCATATCTTCAGAAAAAAATCACTTCTGTCATGGTAAACAACCTGAGTCCCTATTTATAATGGTCTGGCCCTCTAGGAACTTCAGTGGGAAATTATAGCTCATTTGCCTACAAACGTCAGGTGGTCAAAATAATCTGGCCACTCCGTGCATATAAAGATGATGTAATTTTGCAGGGTTGTGATATGTGCTGAGTTTTCAAGGAATTTAATTATCATGTAAATGGAAGGAAGACTGTACTTTGTTTTGTTCAGGAATTTATTGAGTTACCATAATGGGTAGCAGTGTCACTTATGGTGTCCTGTCTGCATTTGTACCGTCATATTCAAGGTAATCCTATGTATAAGTATAAGCATCGAATTATGTTTTCTAGCATAGGGAAATAACATCATTTTATTAGAGAAAATTTTTTCTTCTATTAGGGTTAAGACACCATAATTTTTAAAAATTTATGTGTTGTTAGGTTATGTCATCTATGAATTTTATCTCAAAACAGTAAAGGGAGTGTCATAAAAAATGTTTGCTATTAAAAGGGAACACCAGAGCTGATAAAATTAAGAACCATCATTCTAGGAATATATAAGATAGAACTTACCAGGACTGTTATCCTTTGCTATGTTTTGATCTTATCCTCAGTTAGACCACAACTTGATCTCGCCTCAGCAACTGACACATAAAAGGTGGTAAATGATTTGTTAGAAGAAACTCTAGAAAGCAGAGTAGAGACACTCACCTGGATATGGGAAGACAATCGGTTCCAGATAATAGAAATATAATCTGAGCCACAAATGTGAGCCATATATGTAATTTAAAATTTTCATATATATATTTATTACAGTATTAAATATATCCAAAATATTTCTTTTATATATGTCTGTTTTTTACTGATTGCAGAGAGGAAGGGAGAGGGCGAAAGAGATAGAAACATTAACGATGGGAGAGAATCATTGATCGGCCGCCTCCTGCATGCCCCCCTATCTGGGGATGGAGCCTGAAACCCACACATGTGCCCAGATTGGGAATCAAACTGTGATCTCGTGGTTCATAGATCAAGGCGACACTCAATCACTGATTCACGCAGGCTGAACTCCAAAATATTATTTCAACATGTAACCAATATAAAAAACTGACATATTTTACATCCCCCCATATGCAATCTTTGCAATTGAATGCATATTTGATACAGTTTATCTCAATTCAGACTAGTCACATTTCAAGTTCAAGTGCTCCAAAGCCACATGTGGCTATAGGCTAGCACATCGAACAGACCCTTCTCACTAAGTTCCCAGGTAATTCTGGATGAAACATTTCCTTCCTTGGGTCTCATTTCTTCACATTTAAATGACAAGTTCAGACCAAGTGTTCTTGCTTGCAGCACTGACCTTCTGTGATTTTTCATATTTAGCCAGTCCTTCCCTACTTTACCTCTCTCCCTCTCTCTCTCTCTCTCTCTCTCTCTCTCTCTCTCTCTCTCTCTCTCTCTTTCTCTCTCTCTCTCTCTCTCTCTCTCTCTTTCTCTCTCCCCGTTTCCCCATTTCTCCTCCCCTCATTGCCAGATCTGTTCCCTGAAAGATATGTAAACCCTGGGTGAGAATGGCAGAATTTCTAAGTGGCCGACAAGTTTTCTAAGCCACTCGTGCTGTGCTGGAGGAAGACTGCAAAGCAACTATTGATCCTTGGGAAATCCTGGAGGTGATTGGTTGCTATGTAGGTGGTTTCTTGAAGTAACTGGTTATATATAGTCTTTCTCTTGCTACCCTGAGCCATTTTACAGAGCTGGAGTTCTGGAACCAGCCAATTCCAGCCTTAAATCCTGCCACTGTCTCCTACCAGCAGTGATGTTTTATTAACAGCTCCGTGCCTCTGTTCCCAATGTGTAAAATGGTAACAATACCCACCTCAGGGTTTGTTGGGGGAGATTAAATGGAATTGCACAGATGAAAGAGCATAATAAATATTAGTTCTCTGTAACCTGTAGCCTGCCCATAATCACACATTTTATTTTATTTTTTGGTGCCCTTGACGGGAATCAAACCTGGGACCTGTTAGTCCATAGGTCAACGCTCTATCCACTGAGCCAAACCGGTCAGGGCCATAATCACACATTTTAATGAGGCTGGGAGAGGGAGGCATATTTTAGACAGGTGCTTGGAAGAGTGGTTTTCTGTGAGCCTTTCTTTAATTAACAAAGAAAGGCTTTGCACTCAGCTATTGTCTATATTCTTTACCTAAAACAATGCTTCTGTTCAGAGTAGATGCTTACTATTTGTCAAATGTATTAAATAAAATAAATATTCGGTGTCTACTTAGGCAAGGATTCTACTAGCAGCAGAGAAGGCAAAAGGAAGGCTGTGAGAACTCTGGTTAAGTAATCATTAGCCAATTAATAAGAATGAGACTCTAATCCTGCCCCAGCCAGTAGTTAGAACATCGGCTCTTGACTGAAGGGTTTTAGTCAACAGCATGCCTGTACCTGTGTTGCAGGTTCGATCCCCGACTCCAGTCTGGGAGTGTGTGGGAGGCAACCAATCCATACGTCTTTCTCACCTTGATGTTTCTCTCTCTGCCTCACTCTCTCTAAAAATATCAGTGGTGTTCATATTTTCTGCCTATGTTTTAATTGGGTTTTCTTTTTATTGATATGTAAGAGGTCTTTATATATTATCAACACAAGTCCTCTTTCACAGAGGTGATTTCCAAATATTTTCTCCCAGTTTGTGGTTTGTCTTTTCATTCTCTTAACAGTAGCTTTTGAAGAGCATAAGATTTCAATATTGATGAGGTCCAGTTTTTCAGTTTGTTCTTTTATGGATTGTGGTTTTAGTATCATATTTAAGAAATATTTGCCTTACCCAAGTGTATAAAGGCTTTTTCCTATGTTTCCTTCCTGTTTAGATCTATCATCTGTTTTGAATTAAATTTTGTATAGGGTGTGAGGTATGGACCTAAGTTCCTCCCTCCTTTCCTTTTTAAATGGGCCGCCCATTGTAGCACCATTTTTTGAAAGCATGGTTCCTTTTCTAGTGAGTTGCCTTTGCACCATTGCCTCAGATCAGTTGCCCATGTCTGTGTGGGCCCAGCACTAGATTCTGTTTTGTTGCGTTGATCTACTTGTCTATTCTGATGTCATTAACACACTGCCTTAATTGAAGCCATGTAGTGTCAGTCATCCTACTTGTTTTTTGCCAAAATTGTTTAGGCCATTCTAGGTCCTTGGCATTTTATTTCCATGTGAATTTTAGAATCGATTTGTCAGTTTCTACAAAACATATCCTAAGATTTTTATTGAGATTGTATTGAACCTGTAGATCAATTTTGGAATAACTGACATTGTAACTATATAGATAGAGTCTTTTGACTCATGAACATTGTAAATGTATTCATTTATTTAGATCTTAATTTCTTTTAGCAGTGTTTTATAATTTTTACTGTTTAGATCTCTTACACCTTTTCTCAGATTCATGTCTAAATATTTCATATTTTTGATGCTCTAATAAATGGTAAATTACTACTTTTCAGAAAAAAATTAAAGGAAAAAATACCTTCGGGTAGAATTAACTAAAACACAAAAACAAATCAACAAAACTCTAATCCTTCTAAGAACCCATATGAGGTAAGTACTATCATCATTCCCATTTTACAGAGGAGAGAATGTATTTTTCCCAGGTCACACACGTAAATGGTAGCGTTGGGGTTTGAATGCAGGCAGTTTGTTCCCAGAATTTATGCTCTTGGTTATGCTATGACAAATGAGGTCCCCACCCAGGGAATTCCAGCAGCACGCCCAAGCCACTTCCTAAGGCACTTACCACCTAAATGTCATGGTTTGTTCACCGTTTTAAAGTTCCTTAATTGCGAGCTCCCTCGGGTTAGAGAATGACTCGGGTTAGAGAATGACTTGTCACCATTGCAACTCCAGCAGCCAGTTCTGAGCCAAACATACAGTGGACACTTAATTGGAGGAAAGTAATCTAGGAAAAGTGACTTTCAAAGGCGTGAGTGTGTGAAATAGATGAATTATCTGAAATACGAGCAGTTAGATTCAAGTTTGAGAAAGAAGTTTTCTGTGGGTGGCGGAGTGAGTTTGCTTTCCTCCAGCTGTCACCGCTGGTGTGGCCCTGCTGGTCAGAAGCCTGGGGAGGTTAACACGGATCGCAAAACGCGTGCTTTGCGTTTGAAGGTACAAATTTGGGATTTACAGCGTAGGCGATAAGAAACCTGTGAGCCTCACAGGAAAAGTAACGACTAACTGACGATAAAGGACACTCAGAAAGAGGGTCTTCCCACTAAACTTTGCATGGTTTCGGTTGAAAGCTAACAATTCTGGAGTGGGTAGGCTAAACCGCAAGTTTCAGGAACAACGATCGGCACCTTCTACAGGTTTGGTTAACGCTGGATTAGCCTCTTAAATCTCGGTTTCAAGAAACGGGGACACGTTTCTTTCACGCAGGATAGCTTTCTGTTCGCAACCGGCTCTCTCTTCCTCCTGGTCCCTCCTCTGCTTTGCCCATTGTTTCGACCCCATTCCTGCCTGATGCAGTCTGGGAAGTGTAGTCGCTCGCCCGGCTGCCTAAACCGGGAGGCCCTGTAAACTCGGTTACCTCCGCACAACTCGACAGATTTCCCTGAGAGGTGGGGGAGAGCGTGGCAGGCCCAGCCCGCTTATCCGAGGAGCAACCGGGGATGTGCGGTTTGCGGCACCCACAGCGCTCCTGCGAACCATGGGGTCCGGGACTCCTCTCTCCCTCCGCCCACTACCCCGGCCTGGCGCATCCTAATGACGCCAGAGGCCCGCGCGGCCCCTGGGATATGCGGTAGTTCCCGAGGCGCGTTCTCTGCCTCGGCGGCTGCGACTTGAGGACCACATTTCCCAGGAGTCTGAGCGGCGGCGCGCCGAGAGCCGCGCGGGCTCGCGATTGGCTGGTGAGCCGGCCGCACGCGGAGGAGCCCCAGGAGCAGCTCCGTTGCGACAGAGGCCGAGCGGCAAGGCCCAGTGAGTTGGGGGAAGAGGCGCCGGGGGGAGGGTACCGGCCAGTGAAGGGGAAGGAGGATGAGAAGAGGGAGGAGAGACGGGGTCAGGATGGATGGAGGAATCTTCAGGCGAGAAGAAAAGGCACAGGGGGAGAAGCTGACGGGCGCGCGTTGGGGTCCGTTCGGGGGTGGCGTGTGAGGAGACCCTGAGGGGACTCACCCGGGTCGGGGGGGACCGTGCGCCCCGGGGAGGAGCCGGCTGGGCGGTGTGGAAGGGGACAGCGGAAGGAGGCCCGAGGCGGACGGGAGGGGGCAGCCCGGCAGAGCGAGGCGGGCGGCCGGAGCGCGGAGCGCCAAGTCGCGGGGAAACCGGAGACGGGACCTCTGCCCTCGGCCGAGGGGCAGAACCCGGTCCGCCGCGGGCGCCCTGAGAGGAGGAGCGTGTCGGTGGTCAGAGCCCGCCCGAGGGGACAGATGGCTGAGGTGAAAGGGCGGCCGAGGACCAGCATCGGCTTGAGAAACTGACAAAGTTGGGAGCGACCGGGCAGGGGCGGAGCCGGGACCCGAGGTTGGACCGGAAGATTCCGGGAGGGCCGGAGCAGGGCCCGGGCATCTCCCTGAGTGCTGGCTTCCGCGGCGTTCGCCTTCCTCAGGCTCCCTGAAAGGACAGGAACCGACCCCTGTGGTTCGTCGCCATGCCCTCCGACCTGGCCAAAAAGAAGGCAGCGAAGAAGAAGGAAGCTGCCAAAGCGCGACAGCGGCCCAGGAAGGGGCACGAAGAAAACGGCGATGCTGCCGCAGAACCACAGGTGGCCGAGGAGAGGAGCGAGGGGCTCAACGGCCAGGAGACCGCGGGTGAGCGGAGGGAGAGGAGGGGGTTCCGGGGGTGGGTGCTGGGACTGGGATGCACGCCCCGCCGGAGCCGGGGTCCCGGGGCGGGGCCCTGAACGCTGGATCTGGTGCCGCGAAACTTCATGACCCGGAACAGCAGCGCTGGAGCCTGTGGCCTCCGGTTACTGTTCAGGGAAGCAGCACGGGCTCCTCACTCGCGGGGCGAGCAGCCGGGAGAGCCGTGCTGCTCTGTTGCTCTGCCTGCTGTTCTGTGAGGAGGAGGTCAGCTCCCTGCCCGGTTCCCGGTTTCCGTTTCCGCACCTGGGGGTCAGCGTGCCAGGCCCTCTGCCAAATTACACCCTGGTCCTCTCAGGGGTAATGACTGCTATGAATCAACTCACGAATGACTTTTTGGGCTTTTCCTGGGAAAGAGATGCCTTTCTGTTATCTGTAGTTTGGAAAGTATGTAGCACTGCTCCGTGCTGGACACTCTTTCCCCTGCTGAGGTACCACACACACAGTCTGCGCTCGCAGAACTGGCGGTCCCGGTGGGGAGACGTGGCGGTGTGCGACGAAGAGTATTCCAGCCCCGGCCGGCTTGGCTCAGGGATGGAACGTCCGCCTGCGGACCTAAGCGTCCCAGGCTCGATTCCCGTCAAGGGCACGTGCCTGGGTTTTAGGCTCGATCCCCAGGGCGGGGCGTGCTGAAAGCAGCCAATCCGTGATTCTCTCTCATCATTGATGTGTCTCTCTCTCCCTCCCGTCCTCTCTGAAATCAATAAAAAATACATAAAAAAGAAAAGAAAAGAAAAATGATGTTTAAAAAAAAGAAAAAGACTGTGCCAGGCTCTTGGCAGTCTGTTTCCAGCCCTCTCCCCTGCCCCCTGAAGACTCTCCAAACAGGCCTTCTCAATACAGATTATTATTATTATTCCTTGACTAGTCACCACGTTTCTGTCCTTTTACACACTGAGTTCTAATACCACAATTTTTGTGCTACTTACATTTGACATTTTTTCTCAAAGCCCTTCCCAATCAAACCTGGCCTTAATATTTCCATTTACTACACTCGTGTGCTGTCTTATACCATTACCTTTTTATGTTTTCTTTTCTGTTTTTTCACCTAAATTGTTTGGTTTTTGCAGGAACCATGTCTTGGATACTGCCATTTTGTATGACCAGCCTTGTAGATAGAGATGCTAAGTAAATGTTTGAAGAGGAGAGGAGAATTACTAATGCACATTATGACAGATAGATAGAAATTCAGAAAGGGGGAGTTAAAAATGATTGAGAGGAGAGAGTTGTGTGGTAAGAATTGTCTCCAAAATAAGAATTAATGGAAAAAACTGGTGCATTGAAGTCAGGGCATGGGGAAATTTTATTCTTGGCCTGAGGAGGGGAGGGATGAGAAGTTAAGAATGGTGGGAGTGAACAGGCTGAGTTGTGATCTCTAAGGTAGAGAGTTGGGGTCCCCTCTAGATGCTCAGGAACCATGGTAAGCTGTATCATTGGCTCTGTGGGGGACTTTCTGGATGAATTGAAAAGGTAGAAAACTGAATCCCACTTTGAGACTGTTGTCCACTGTCCTCAATTACAAATTTATTCACCTTTCCTCTTCTATGAAAATAGAATTTCCCAGGGAACCCAGTTATAGCATCCCCATCTCAATAATACCAGGTCTTAGGATTTTACCTTGCTTCCTTAGGGAGATAATATTATGAAATGTGACAGACCCTCTCAAAACATTTCTTATTGCCAGGAACCACGTCATTTCTGCTTTCATAATTAATGGGTCCTCTCTCCTCTCTGGGTTTGGGATTATTTGATACTGTGGGTCACCATTCTCCAATCTTTACAAGTGCCGTTGCAACGTGGTCTTCCTCAGATAGTAAGTTATGAGAAGATCAAGATAAATAGCAAAGACAGTAACCTCTGACCAACAGTTCCACCTTCTTTACAACGTGACACTTTTAGACAGGCGCTGCAGTTCAGCTCGTCCCCTTGTTTGGGGAATGAGTAGAAGGGACAGTACTCACTCTGGTGAAGTTTGTTCCAGAATCTTTTTTCCATTTTTTCAAAGCTATTCACTTGTCTTTTGAGCCTGTTTTTTTGGGATATTGTCGGCTAGACAATGAGGTCTGTTTAAGTCTCTTTCTTTTGAAGCTCAGAAGATGACTGAAGTCATAGATGCTATAAACTGGAAGAGATCAAAAGAAAATGGCATATAGCCTTCCCTTAATTTTGATCTTTCCCTTGCCTGAGCAGACGAAGAGGTAGACTAGGGATTGTCAAACTTTTCCTGTAAAGATCCAAATAGTAATGTAATACTTTAAACAATAAAGAATTAAAGGGGGAAAAAAGAGTGTTAAGATATTGGTGGGTTTCTCCTAATTTCACTGAACAAGAAAAAAAACATAATCCAGATAGTAAATATTTGTGGCTTTGTGGGCTATCCATATGGTCTCTTGCAGCTGTTTAATTCTGTCACTGTAGTAGAAAGCAGCCTTAGACAATATGTAAATAATGAGTGTGGCTGTGTTCCAATAAAACTTTTATTTATAAAGGTAGGCAGTTTGCCAGCCTTTTTTTTTTTAAGCCACCTCCCCTCCTAAGCTAAGAATGTCTTTTACATTTTTTTAGTTGATTACATTTCAAATGGTAATGTAGATACCATATAATGATCTTGATTTTACCACTTGTCCTGTAAACTCTAAAATATTTGCCATCTTGCCCTTTAAGAAAAGGTAATCAACTACTTATCTAGACATGAACTTCTTTCTCTCTGCTTCATCATCTTCTCAGCATCTAGAACAGGGATTGTCACAAAGCAAACCTGTGGGAAACTTGGTAACACAACCATATGGAAAAGACTTAAAATTTCTCCTTGTAGTCAAAACTAAAAACTTTGTCCTCCGTTCAAAAAGTATTTATCAGGCACTTATATATATATCACAGTGTTCGGGGAGCTGTGGTAGGTACAGAACGACTGCTGTCTGTCTTGTGGAGCATTCTCCACCCTCAGTGCTGGTTCCTTGCAAAGAGAGCAGGTTTAGCAGCGAAGTGGGTATGGTGCCAGCACAGGTATCTGATAGGGTGGGGTATTTGGAGAGTGACCTCTGAGACTGACCACAGTCCACCACACCTTCTGTCTTGGCATTGCTCTCCCCAAGCTTACCTGTCCGAGGAGGGCACCCAGCTGTCTTCCCCCCACTACATCTCTACTCGTCCTGAGAACAAGCGCCTGGCTTTTCTCATTGCATGGGTTCTACTTTGAAATCACAAGGGAACACAAACAAGAGTAACAGACTAAAAGTCCAGAAAATTCTCGTACTGGAACCTCGTGTGTAGTTTATGATTCCTACTTGAAAAGGTAACTAGATCACCTTTTCTCTTTTGGCCTAAGCTTACTAAGACTCCCTCCACTCCCATTTCTGTTCCACTTTCAACAACTCTTTGTGGGGACTTTCCTATATAGAAAGGTAGTGTAATGGAGCAGGTAAGGTCATGGGCTTTGGGACCAGACAAGCACTAGTTCAAATTCTGACTCTGTCACTTACTAGCCTTTTTGGCCTTGACTATGTTATCTAACCTCTTCATTTACAAACTGGGGATTATAGGTGTATATGTCATAAGGATCATCTGTTAATAAAAGGGTAATATGCTAATTAGACCAGGAGACCTTCCACATATCCTTCCAGACATCTAGTGGTGGGGCCGAGGCAGAGGCAGTTAGGGGCGATCAGGCCAGGAGGGGAAGGCAATTGGGGGTGATTAGGCTGGTGTGGGGGTGGGGAGCAGTTGGGGGTGAGCAGGCCAGCAGAGGGCCTGTTGGGGGCAAGCAGGCCAGCAGGGGAGATAGTTGGGGGTGAACAGACTGACGGGGGGAGGGGGCAGTTGGGGGCAAGCAGGCTGGCGGGGGCAGGTTGGGGCAGTTGGAGGTGAGTAGGCCAGCAGGCAGGTGAGCAGTTAGGAGCCAGTGGTTCTGGATTGCAAGAGGGATCCCAGTTTGGAGAAGGTGCAGGCTGGGCTGAGGGACACAGACACACACACACACCCTCCCAGTGCACAAATTTTGTGCACCAGGCAACTAGTAAGGATTCAATTAGATGGGAAATGATGATATAGCACAGTCCCAGGCACAGAGTAAACTCAAGTATTAGCCAGTTATATTAGGGGAGGGTGGGTAGGTGGGTGGGAAGAGATCAAAGAACTTGTATGCATTTTTGCATAACACATGGACTCAGACAATGTTGTGAAGCTCTGGGGGTGTGTGTGTGTGTGGAGGCAGGTTAGAGATCAATAGGGGGAAAGAGAGGCATATGTGATACTTCCAACAATAAGGGTTTTTAGAATATATAACATGCTCTGATTTAATGTGTATAGCACTATTTTACAAATCTAGGTGAATAAAAGACATTGTCATTAAAATGCAAAATAAACTTATTTTATTTACCATTATAAAAAAAATGTAATAGTTCTCAACCTAAAGATGTAGTCGTGCATGAAAAAGCGCAGAGGCAGGACAGCTAGTCTCTTGTCTCAGGGTCACTTTGCCTCTGAAACCCTCCAGATTTGGGAACTTCTGGCTCGCCCAGCCTTGGCCTTGCCTGAGGTTTCCCTCTGTAAATTTCCTCACTGGTCCCTTCTGGGCAGCAAGCTTCCTGGGAGCATCTTCTAGAACAGGGGTGGGGACTGTCTAGCCCCACAAAGGCATTAGGAGTGAGTTAGTTCAAATTGGATCAAATATAGTAGGCTCATTTTTTCTTTTTCTTCTTTTTTTTGTTAATTCTCACCCAAGGACATTTTTTCATTGATTTTTAGAGAGAGTAGAAGGGAAGGAGAGAGACAGAGAAGGAGAAACATCAATGTGAGCGACACATCCATTGGTTGCTTCCCACATACATCCCCTGCCCACCCCCAACAGGGACCGGGGATTGAGCCTATCACCGAGGTACATGCCCTTGACTGGACTCAAGCCTGAGACCCTTCAGTCTGCAGGCTGACGCTCTATCCAATGAGCTAGGCAGCAGACTAATTTTTAAGTGGATAATTTTGTATGGCCCGAGAATGATGTTATAAATATCCAAATGGCCCTTGGTAGAAAACAGGCTCCCCACCCCTGAGCTAGGAACGTCTTAGCTTGTGAAATAAGAGAGTTACACCTCTCTAGTGTCTGTTTTCTGGGAGCATTAGGACTAGTCACTTAATACATACAGAGGACAATTTGTAGTTGCAGTCATTCCCACCATGCATTTATAATCATCTAGAAAGGGGAGGTTAGGAGGATAAGTTATAAGCCCTGGCCAGGTGCTTAGTTGATTTGGTGCAGCACTCTCTGCACCAGAAGGCTCGATTCCCACTCAGGGCACGTGCCTAAGTTGCAGGTTTGATCTCTGATTGGGGAATGTACGGAAAGCAACACATTGTTAGTTCTTTCTCACGTGGATGTTTCTCTCCTTTCCTCTCTCTAAAAACCAATGAAAACATACCCTTGGGTGAGGATTTTAAAAAAAGGGTAAGTTATGAAGTAAAAAGTATCCAAAAAAGCAGGTCTATATACAATGTATCCCCTGTTTAAAGTTTGTGAGACCTCTGAATCTGCTCAACTTGATCTGGAGTCCGGGTCCTTTAGAACATACATGCCTTTTTCAGCATTCAGAATTCTGTATGAATAAAGGGGAAAGCCACAATGTCCCAACGGACTGGAAACCTGGACCTTCAGGTTGAAAGTCTGACGCTCTGCCCACGGCGCCATCCAGGCACTCTAGGGTATGCCTTGTTTGAGAGCTGCGTCTCTTCCCAAACTGCTTTTCTTTTCTGTCCCCAGAAGTGGATTTGCTGTCCAAGGAGCTGGAGGACTTTGAGATGAAGAAAGCTGCTGCTCGAGCTGTCACTGGTGTCCTTGCCTCTCACCCCAACAGTACTGACGTCCACATTATCAACCTCTCCCTCACATTTCATGGTCAAGAGCTGCTCAGTGACACCAAACTGGAATTAAACTCAGGCCGTCGTTATGGCCTCATTGGCTTAAATGGAATTGGTGAGGCCCTTGGGAGGCGAAGTGGGAGGTATCTCTCCTTGGCTCATCTGTCACTCAGCAAGTATTTACCTAGCACCAGCTATGTACAAAGCAAGGAGTTTACAGGATGGGTGGGAGAACAGAAATGCCCGGGGAAAGGGGCTAGCAATACAGAGCAGTGTGTGCTAAGTACCACATGAGTAGTTGCAAGAGGTGCTGGAAAAGTGGGTGGGAGGGGTGGGTTGGCAGTGTGAGGCCGCTGAAGATGAACAGACTTCACAGAGGAGGAGTGAGGCAAGAATTGGAGGGAAGGTGTCCTAAGAATGGGAGGGGTAATAGCAGGGTTTGAATGAGTGGAAGGAAGGAAGGAAGGGTCTGGCTGGTGTGCTCAGTGTTTGAGCTGGCGGTCACTGGTTTGATTCTAGTCAGGGCACATGCATGGGTTATGGGCCTATCCCCAGTAAGGGGTGTGCAGGAGGCAGCTGATCCATGTCTCTCTGTCTCTTTGATGTTTTTGTCCCTCCCTCTTTCTCTCTCCATAAAATCAATAAAGACATTTTATTATTATTACTTTTTATAAATAGCCCTTTTTGTTTCAGAGAGGGAGAGAGAGAGAAACATCAATGATGTGAGAAAATCATTGATTGGCTGCCTCCTACATTTCCCACAGTGGGTATCAGGCCTGCAACCCAAGCATGTCCCCTGACATGGAATCAACCCACTACCTCCTGGTTCACGAGTCACCGCTCAACCATTGGGCCACATTGGCTGGGCAGTAAAGACATTTTTTTTTAAAAAAAAAAAGGAAGGAAGGAAGGAAGGTACTAAAAAAAAAGAAAAGAAAGGTGCCCTAGCCAGCTTGGCTCAGTGGATAGAGCATTAGCCTGCGGACTGAAGGGTCCCAGGTTTGATTCTGGTCAAGCGTATATGCTTGGGTTGTATACTCAATCCCAGTAGGGGGCGTGCAGGAGGCAGCTGATCAATTATTCTCATCATTGATGTTTCTATCTCTCCATCTCTCTCTGAAATCAATGAAAATATGTTTTTAAAAAATGGTGAGGTTGTGGCTGGGCTGGAGGAACTGGTTGGAGTAATGACACAAAACTGCTGAGTGTCTCCTTCCCCTTCTTTGCCTGCCTCTCCCAGGCAAGTCCATGCTGCTCTCTGCCATTGGGAAACGTGAAGTGCCCATCCCTGAGCACATCGACATCTATCATCTGACTCGGGAGATGCCCCCTAGTGACAAGACACCCTTGCAGTGTGTGATGGAAGTCGATACAGAGCGGGCCATGCTGGAGAAGGAGGCTGAGCGGCTGGCTCACGAGGATGGTAGGGTTCCAGACCTGGGGGCGGAGGTGCGAGGCTTCCTCCCGGGAAGGGCCTGGGGAGCCTGATGGCTGTTCACTGCCCACAGCGGAGTGTGAGAAGCTCATGGAGCTCTATGAGCGACTGGAGGAGCTGGATGCTGACAAGGCAGAGATGAGAGCCTCACGGATCTTGCACGGACTGGGTTTCACACCTGCCATGCAGCGCAAGAAACTAAAAGACTTCAGTGGAGGCTGGAGGATGAGGGTTGCCCTGGCCAGGTGAGTCCCTCTCCCTCCACCCTCTGTAGCTACCCTTCTCTCTCAGGGTTAAAGCTCACTCTAGTAGAAGTGTTTTGAACGGGTCAGTGGTCAGTAGCTGCCAAACAGGACACCGACATCCATGGTGTGGAGGGTTGGTATGTGTGGGTTAAGGAGCGGGCTCCTGCCTGAGTTCGCTGTTGGGTTTCTGGCATAGTGTTCAGGAATCTTCAGTAAATGGTGGAATAGGTCTGCCTTTCTCCTCCTCACTCCCCTCGCGCCCTTTTTTGTGCTTCAGTCTTTCTCACTTTTTTCTCTAGAAGGAGAGAATGTTAGAATGTTAGCTGTTAAGATATCTGTTTTCTCACCTTGTGACTTGGACCTGAAATGAGTGTCTTTCTTTTTTTTTCTAATTTATTTATTTTTATTTTTATTTTTTATTTTTTTTTATTTATTTATTTTTTTTTAATTTATTTTTATTGTTCAGATTATTACAGTTGTTCCTCTTTTTTCCCCCATAGCTCCCCTCCTCCCAATTCCCACCCCAACCTCTGACCTTGCCCCCCCCATTGTCCTCATCCATAGGTGTACAATTATTGTCCAGTCTCTTCACGCATCCCCAACACCCTTAACCCCCAAAAATTG
>PVJC01043423.1:0-14526 GCA_004026665.1 Murina feae
CCTCCACAGTGTGCCTGGTGGCAGGTCCCCAGCAGGTAGACACACACAGGAGGACTACTCCGAGCCTCAGATGCAGCTGGGGGCAGGTCCCCAGTGGCCACACACACACACACACACACACACACAAAAGGCGCCTGGCAGACTGGGGCCATCATAGGACATCCACTGAGGGGTCCCAGACTGTGAGAGGGCACAGGCCATACTGAGGGACTCCCTCCACCCTGAGTACACAAATTTTTGTGCACCGGGCCCCTAGTAAATAAATAAAAGAAAAACTGTGTAATAGAAAAAAATAATGAGGAGGAAGAGGTTGATAAAGTTAGACTACAGTAGTAGCAGGGACAGTAGATGTTACACTAAACTTCTGCAATAATTGGCTTTTTCTCCAGCTTTTCTGCTTTCCCACCTGCACAGCCTTATCATCTCCTCTGACTCCAAGGGTAATGCAGGTTCCTTGGGTGGCCAGCCACTGCATTGCCTTTGTCCTCCCTGAACCCCTATCTTTAAAGTCAGGTATATAATGTATTTACCCAGGTTCACACGTCTGCCAGCATCATTCAGACATAATACAAGCTGAACAACTGAGCAGATACATGGTTTAGATCTTATGCTAATATTAACCGATGTAATTGTGATGTCTGCATATGGAATTCTGTTTAAAACTTAACATGAAGCCCTAACCAGTTTGGCTCAGTGGATAGAGCATCGGCCTGCGGACTCAAGAGTCCCAGGTTCGATTCCAGTCAAGGGCATGTACCTTGGTTGTGGGCACATCTCCAGTAGGGAGTGTGCAGGAGGCAGCTGATCGATGTTTCTCTCTCATAGATATTTCTAACTCTCTATCTCTCTCCTTTCCTCTCTGTAAAAAATCAAAAAAATATATTTTTAAAAAACCAACCAAACAAAAAACAACAACTAAACTTAACATGAAGGGATGCTTGCAATTTGTGAATTATAGGTAAGTTTTACACAACTTACAAGGACAGGGAAAGAAAAAGAAGGAGAAAGAGAAGGTGACCAAAGATGGTTTCTAAAAGAACAAGAAATTACTAGGGAAAAGATTGTCATTGCCTTTGATTCTCTAAGTAGGAAAGATAGTTTGTCTCTCTGATCCTTCTCACTGGTGTATGTGCTTCAGTTCCCTTACAGATGACCAAAAAGTAAATACATTCAAACTCTTAGAAAAGCAAAATCCAGAGAAAATACTGCTTGATAACTACTTAGATTTAACTTGACCCTACCTACAACTTAGCTGTGGGCTCCTCAAACTTTTTAAAAAGAGGGCCAGTTCACTGTCCCTCAGACCGTTGGAGGGCTGGACTATAGTTAAAAAAAAAAAACTATGAACAAATTCCTATGCACACTGCACATAATTTATTTTAAGCAGGACAGGCAGCGGCGGCAAAAACACCCTCATGTGGCCGCGGGCCGTAGTTTGAGGATGCCTGCCTAGACTATGCAATTCTAAAACCTCACAATAGCAGGTGTTCATAATGAGGACTCTCCTAGCTTTAGGGAAAATTAACATATATCTGGTATACCTCCACTTTATACAGTAGGTGATTCTTAAATGCTTTAAAAGTGCTTCCATAAAAAATGTGGAAAATGCGACTATGAATCTTGTCCTTGATTACATGGACAGTCTGACATTTCAGAAATAATTACACACAATACTATAATGGGAAGTTTAAATGTCCAGACATTGTGAGGTGGCCCCTGATTTCTAAAGAGAAAAGATGTTTAAAGCTGGTGTACTGCCTAACACATTGAGCACATCTGCTTTGCAGATCAGGCCCCTCAGCTTATTTTAAGGATGGTTGTATGAAGAAGTTTCCATGCCTGCATTAAACATGTGACTACAACACAGGGAGCTGTCTTGAAACCACTTTGGGTAGAGAAGAGTTAAAGGAATTGGGGATATCTGGCCTAGAGAAGAGAAAAATATGGCAGAATACAGTGAATACCATCTCAGCCAGAGCCTGAAGACATACGTTGAAAAGGAATTACAATTATTTTGTAGCTACTGAGGAAAAAACTGTCGAAGTATGAGCAGGCAGATGTCAGGTTAATAAAAGCAAAAACTTAATACAATCAGTAATGGAGTGAGCTTGCTGATTAAGTAACATTGCAGATTTCCATCCGAGAGTGGAATTAGGTTTCAGGAATACGATAGAGAAAATGTCTGCATTGGGGGAGCTTGGGTTCAATGATTTAATGAAAGTCACAGTAATTGAAAAGTATTATTACACAGAAAATTTTATAACAATAACATGGCCATCTCCTATGAGAAGGGAAGGTGAAGAGCTACTTGGTTACTAAAATGCCTGCAATTTTTTTCCCCAATATATAAATACTTTATTTTTCTTCATGCCTACTTCCTTCAATTTGTGGCCTACTGTTTACGATAACAAACCCATAAATCAGGTTGCTAACAACCTTTTTTTAAAATTGATTTCGGGGAGGGAGAGGGAGATAGAAACATCAATGATGAGAGAGAAGCATTGATCAGCTGCCTCCTGCACGCCTCATACTGGGAATCAAGCCAGCAACCTGGGCATGTGCCCTTGACCATGACCTCTTGGTTCATAGGTCGATACTCAACCACTGAGCCACACCAGTCAGGCACATACAATCTTTGTAAAAGCAGTAATTGATTTATTTCTAAGACATATCTCTCATGCTTTATTAACATACACAATGAATGAATCCTCAAAAATACTTCATCGGTGAAGAATTCTAATAAAGATGATTACTTAATAATACCAGTATTACAAAGAAGACTAACATGACCTCATACAGACATAATTAATGCCCAACAGTGAGATATCATCAACGCCATTACACCTATGTTTATAAGACGTCAAACCTGTTAAACCACCAGCCAGACTGATCTTCGTCCGCACAGTTGCCTTCGTAGTTGTCGTGATCTCCGTCCCATGTGCTGAATTTCATTCTTTGGTGACTACCCCACCATTGCACTTCAGGATGAAATCTCACTGCAAGCGAGTCTCCTGCGGTTCCAGAATATTCCCCGATATTCAACTCATAGGAATTCTGAAGGAACAGAGGCAATTTCTACTATCAGTGGTCACTCTTTAAAAAGTAGATTTATGTAATAACAGAATTCTATTGGTATGTGTTGGTCTCCATTGACTTCAAGGGTTCATCTTGTATGTGTTATGCATTAATTGGTGGTATTAGTTATTTGAACAGTTTCGTACCTTTTCATCTCCAACTTTGAAATTTTTGTATTGGGCATAACGGCTATTTCTTTCAAAATCTGCAAGGTCGATTTTTAAAGTGTAGTCTCCTAGGGAAAAAACAACAACAAAAAATCGTACTGGTTTCTTTCTTAATGTGTTAGATGGCATTGGCTTACTGAGGTTTAAAAAATTCCATGTCCCTCGCCAGTTTTGCTCGGCGCATAGAGTGTTGGCCTAGTTTCTTTTTCTCTATATCTTAGCTTTAAACAGCCACATTTCAGAAAGGGAATCATTGCCCCAAAGAGACCATTGCCAGCTGCAAATTAGTTCTATTGTCTATGATTTAATGAAAAACATTTTAGTGTAGTTTTTATTGTATTTCCAATGCATATGATACTAGTCAAATCTTACCTTGTGTGGTTAATAAGTGAAGATTTTTATTACCCAGCCAATATTCACCATTTTTTTGGACAAAATTTCCAAAGCCATTTTCATAGTCATTCCAGTCTCTACAAAATTTAAAGTGAAAGCTGATTTTAGCAAAGTCCAAATAGACCTCTGCAGTACCCAAGGTGCCCACACCCCCTCGCTGCTGCTCTCACATCCAGTATTTCCTTGATTTGCTAGTGCACTTTCAGTATTCTTACTGAGAGAGAGTGAGAGTCTGTCTAATTAGGAGAGTTTAGAACAGGAGAAAAAGGCTTACTTATAAATCTCACATGTGCTACTCCAATCAAACCCTTCTGTCTTAATTAGCACACCTGTTAAAGTTCTCACTGCCATCAGATCGTCTCTGAATCACAGTCCATCCTCCTCCATCAGACATGTCACAGTAAACAGAGAATTCTGCTGGGCTCTGGAGAGGTTTGATTTTGTAAAATCCACTGAGCTTAGAACCATCATTGAAAATTTCTGAACAATCTGTTTGCAAAACAAGGTAATGTAATATTTGTTATGTGTCTTCTTAAAAAAAATAAAAAAATAAAGGGCGCCTCTGAATGAGATTACTCAGTACTAATGGAGATAAACACATGACATAATCAGCTTTTTAAAATTGCATCTTGTACATTAGGAAAGCATTTCTTTTTCTAGTATTTAATTATCCTCTGACTCCCTGATATAATCATAAAAAAGAAAGGAGTGAAATAGGGATCTGTTTTTTCATTTCTAATTTTTTTTAAAAGAAAGATTCTTTTTTGAAAAATATATATTTTATTGATTTTTCACAGAGAGGAAGAGAGAGGGATAGAGAGTTAGAAACATCGATGAGAGAGAAACATCGATCAGCTGCCTCCTGCACACTCCCCACTGGGGATGTGCCCGCAACTAAGATACATGCCCTTGACCAGAATCGAACCTGGGACCCTTGAGTCCGCAGGCTGATGCTTTATCCACTGAGCCAAACCAGTTAGAGCTCATTTCTAATTTTTGTAGAACACAATTTTTAGAATGATATGTGCTCAGTTGATTACAGTTTGTTTAAGCAGAACTTACAGATTTATCAAACAGAATAGTGGAACCTATCTCTCCTCTGAAGCTAAACAAGTCATATGGGTTATCTTGAGAGCATTGCAAATCGTTCAGAAAATCTGGAAATGAACTCAAATAGTAACATTTTAAAAATATATGTTTTAATTGATTTTTAGAGAAAGAGGAAGGGGAAGGGACAGAAAGATAGAAACATTGATTAAAGAGGACCATCATGGATGGGTTGCCTCCTGCACACCCCCCATTGGGGAGCAAACATGAAACCTTGCCATGTGCCCTGACTAGGAATCAACTGCCGACCTCTTGATTCCTGGGTCGATGCTCAACTGCTGAGCCACACTTGCAAGGCTAAAATCATAATCTTGTTAGATTCTTACAACCTTCCAGTCTCGTTAGATGTTTTACTAAACCAATGACATTTCTAATAGTCCATGTATTCCTAGATATTTTTGCTGAAAACAGAAAGTTTCCACTATTCTTATCTCAGCATTCTTTTTTAGTCAGGGTATTTCTTTGACCATTGAAGCAAATATAGCTACCAGTTTGATTCCTGTTTCTTAAACCACTTGAGGGTGAAACAAGTTAATATCTTTGGGTCTCATGTAGGCTGATCTGTGCAGACTTAAAGAATATGGCGAATACGAACTAAGCTATGGTTTAGATGCCCAGAAAGCTATGTTTTAAGGTGAAGTATTGGACACTATACAGAGATAGTTTCAAGAATACTCATTCACAGACTTTTGAATAAAGACTACACTATGACATCACTAACTTTCAGATTTTACTTTTACTATTTTGTTAATTTCCTATCTTTTAAAAACCGTTTTATCTTTCTGATTGGATAATTCTATCCTTTCAGCATACTTTTAAGTTTTTTCTTCATGTTCATTGTTTTGACACCAAACTATCTACGACTCTGCTTTGCTACTAACAAAATATACTCCACTTTAAACAGATTGAATAGGCAATAGGAATCAGGAGGGAAAGGAAACAAAGAAACTTGGTCACTTTCTAAAGCCCTCCCCAAGTCGAAACCAATCACACACTGTTGCTTTGGTGAGATGATCATCTTTGTAATGATTTAAGCTTTGTTCACATATTTATTTTTGAGATTCAGAAGCACAAGTGTTCTTGATACTGCTGAATTATAAAGAAGTATCCTGTTTTGTCAATTAAACAAGAGTAAAACAATAGGGAAATGATTACCTAAAATTAGTTCAATGCTTGTTCAAAAGCTCACATCTTGTGGTCAAATACATCGTAGGCCACTTTTCATTAAAGAAGGCAGATTTTAACTTTCCTTGTTAAGAAAGCTTATGCTTACATTTAACCTCCTACCAAAATGCTGAATAGTAAAGTCTCGTAAGGTTCAGACTATTTTCCAGGCAAATATGGAAATAATTAGCTATAACGTTTGCATCTGGAAAACTTTGTGAATATGGAGTTTTCAGCCAACATTTCCTATTTGTTTTTATTTTATGCCAACTGTGTGTTTGTGTGTTTATTAAAAAATGTCACCTTCCCAGAGGAAAATGTCAACTACAACTTAAAATCCAGAGGAAAGCTTTCAAGCAGGGGAAAAACAGCACAGAACAACAGCCAATATATAAAGGGAGTAAACGCCTGCAGCAAAATTGATTATAACAAATAAGATAGGAGCCTGCCTTGGGGAAAGGTGACTTACACACTAACAGGGTAGGGTTTTCAATATGAACTGAAACTATAATTTTCAAAATGTTTTGAGCTACTCAACCCCCTGGAGAATAGGCAGAGAAGGACAGGGTTAAAGAGCTCTGTGTTCGTGGGACTTTAAAAAAAAAGGATTTGGGGATACTTACATGAAACCAGAGCAAGGCCAAGGCTTCCTGCCCCACATGACAAACACTGCATTAAACTGGGTGAGGCGAATGCTTCTTCTGACCATGCAGAAAACAGACCATGCTGGAAGTCTGAACGTTTAAGCTTTTCTTAAAGGGACATGTCAACCTGCCGAACGGGCTTTTCCCCTTGTCTCAGAATGGAGGCTGAGCTGAGAGCTGAGAACTACAGGCATTAAGGCCAACAAGCCCTGGCCGGTCTCCTCAATGGTTAGAGCACTGGCCTGGTGATGGAAGGATCTCGGGTTTGCTTCCTAGTTTCCGGTCAGGGGCAGGTACCTCAGCTGCAGGTTTCCCAGCCTTAGTGAGGGAGCATGTGGGAAGCAACTCATTGATGTTCTCATTAGGTGTTTCTCTCTTTTTCTCTTTCTCTTTCTCCCTCCTCCCTCCTTCCATTTCTTTCTCCTCCTTCCCTTCCACTCTATTAATCAATGGAAAAAAATATCCTCTGGTGAGGATTAAAAAAAAAAAGGCCAGCAAGAGGTCAGCCAGCCCTCCTCGAGGCATGTTGGGAAATGCCAGAACTGGCTCTCCCACTGCCATTTTCAGCCAGGTGACATAGGAGGAAACACAAGACCCCTCGCTGGTTAGGCTCAGTGGATAGACCGTCGGCCTGCAGACTGAGGGGTCCCGGGTTAGATTCCGGTCAAGGGCACGTGCCTGGGTTGCAGGCTCCATACCCAGTAGGGAGCGTGCAGGAGACAACCAATCAATGATTCTCTCTTATCATTGATGTTTCTATCTCTCTCTACCTCTTTCTCCCTCTCTAAAATCAATAAAAATATTTTTTTAAAAAAAAGAAGGCAACGTAAGAGGAGGACCTCTTAGGGTTCCTGGGCGAGTGCAGTAGTACTCTTGTAGGGTCGGGTGCATGGGCTCTCCCTTCTGAAAACCAGGGAGAGAGCATATACAGTAGTTCCCCCATTATTCAGGGTTTTGCTTTACAGGGTAGATGTGCCCTGACCCGGAATCAAACCGTGACCTCCTGGGTCATAGGTCAACGCTCAACCATCGAGCCACACTGGCTGGGCTCTTCTCTCTCTCTTTCTTGCCCCACTCTCATTGTCCTCTTTTCTCTAGTTTTGATCACGTACTTGGGGTTTTCTATCCCCCTCCCCCAGCCCTGATCCCCTTTCTGATCTAAAGGCTAAAGACAGAGCAACAGGGGCTGAGGGTGACAGCAGAAAATTCAAGGGCATGTGGGAAGCTGTATCAAATTTAAATGGCAGCCCTACACAGTTTGGCTCGGTGGATAACGCATCGGCCTGTGGACAGAGGGTCCTGGGTTTGACTGCCGGTCAAGGGGACGTTGCCTGGGTTGCGTGCGGGCTCCATCCCCAGTGAGGGGCGTGCAGGAGGCCGCCGATCCATGTTTCTATCTCTCTCTCCCTCTCCCACTCTGAAATCAACAAAAATATTATTTTTTAAAGAAAAAAAAATAATTTTAATGGCAAGGACTTTACATCCATCCTCCCCTAGGAAATTAGGAAATTAGATCGGGAGAGAAATAGATATGATGCATAAATCTGCTCACTTTTGTCAGGACCTCTTCCAGTTTTATACACAGTTCCTTGTGTAACACAAGTTTACCTTTGGAATATTTTTTAAAATGATAGCTATACCGTGAGCACTTACTGTGTGGTGTGGCAGGCACAGTTAGTTCTCAATGCTTTCATTCATTTAATCCTCACAATAACCCTATAAACTAGCAGCCGTCATGACCCTCATTCTACAGCTGAGGAAACTGAGGCCTGGAGGAGTTAAATAACGCGCCTGAGGACATCCTGTTAGCAAGGCTGCAATCCAGTCTTCAAACAACAGGCAGGACAACCCTGGTTTCAGAACAGACAGGTACCATGTGTGTGGGTGACCACGAGCAGGGACACCCAGGGAGGGCGGAGACAGGCTGGGCCTTTAGGAGGAACTCAGGCTAGGCTTTCTTCACTAGACTCAGCTTCACCAAAACACGCTAATTGTATGGGCTGCCTGTCTGGTTTCACAGTCCTTGGGAGCTCTGACTAAAAGACACTTCTTAGAGTAAGGTGACCAGACGTCCCGATTTTTAACAATTTGTCTCGCGTCCCGTGGCGTTTTAAAAAAGTCCCGATTTTTGGAAAGAGACATATATACTGCTCTTTGTAATATTTCAAGTAATAATAATTTTTTAAAAGACCCACCCACTCTCTCCACCCCCTCCTCCCCAGTCAATGGTGTCCCGCTTTACCAATGTTAAAATCTGGTCACCTTAACTTCTAGTTACCTTTCTTTATAAAGAGTGTTACCTTTCTGGGCCAGAAGTGGATATCTAAGGCAATGCAAGGCGTACTAACTTGCCATAATAAAATACCATAGATTGGGAAGCTTAAACGACAGAAATTTATTTGCCCACAGTAGTGGAGCATGGAAGGCCAAAATTAAGGTGTGAGCATGTTTGGTTTCTTCTGAACCCTCTCTCCTTGGCTAACAGATGTCTGCTTTCTTGTTCTATCTTTCCATGGTCTTTCTTCTGTGCACCCAGATCCTTGGTATCTCCCTGTGTGTCCAAATTCCCTCTTCTTATAAGGACACCAGCCACATTGAATTAGGGCCCATCCTAATGGCCTCGTTTTAACGTCATCACCTCTTTAAAGGCCCTGACCCCCAAAATAGACCCATTCATCGTGCTGGGGGTTAGGGCTTCAATGTGAAGATTGGGAGGCTGGGGACAGAATTCAGTCCATGAAGCTGGGTCATCGATCAAATGGCCTTCTGACCATTCTGGTGATCCCCTTCTCTGTGAGCCATTTCTGTCCTCCACAATGACTGACCCCAATAGCCCAGGGAGATCTTACAACTATTGCTTGTCCATTTTAAAAGGTGCCTGGAGGAAATCAGGGGAGTAGTTTTCTGTAGGTAATAATGACATGTTCGGTGCTATGTTTCTAGGGGGAAATACTGGCCTCATGAAAAGGTAAGTCACCAAACTATAAAATATACACATAAAACAACTCTTTTATTTTCCTAAGTAATTTTCATTCCTTTTCCTTTTCTAAACTTTTATTCTATTACCTTACTTATTTTCCTGAGCACATCAGAGTTTCAAAGGGAAAAACTGTATACCAAGAAGAGATACACAAATAAAAACAAAGCTCTCCCTAACCGGTTTTGCTCAGTGGATAGAGCGTCAGCCCACAGGCTAGAGTCGAGAGTTCGATTCCAGTCAAGGGCATGTACCTTGCGGGCTGGATCCCCAGTAGGGGGCATGCAGGAGGCAGCTGAGTGACGTTTGTAATTCTCTCCCTTCCTCTTTACAAAATCAATAAAAATATATTTCAAAAAAACCCACAAAGCTCAATTGTAAGGTTTTGCAAACTGATATTTTAACAATCTGTTATCTTGATCTCTTATTAAACTATAGAAATCCTCAGATATTGAGCATTGATAAGTCAACGTCCCCTGCAGAGATAACAGAGAAAAAAGGATAAAGTATAGTGGAAGACATTTAAATCCCATATAATTCTTTATGTTGCTAGTTACTGGAATAAAAAAGCTCTTTGGCAAAACCTGAAGTGATCAAGTGATTAGCATCCTCACTGCACATGGGTTTATATAAGTTACTGAAACACTAAAGAAAAATAGATTCTGACCTGCATATGGCCTCTTGCCGCCAAGGTCAATGACACTGCTCTCCTCTCCTTTATCCAGGAACTGGATTTCCTTCTCGTGCAAAAGCTGCGCAATCTGGAGCTGCTGTTGCTTGACCCGGGTCTCAAGCAGGTGCACCTGGGCCCTGAGACGCGCCTGCTCCTGGGGACAGTTCTCAAGAGCCTGCAAAGTAACGCGCATGTTGTTCTCATGGGAAATAAATGCTCCTGGGAAGTTGGATAAATTAATGATTTACTTTTGTTCCCAACTCCCATTTCAGAATACGATTCCAACCAGGAAGTCGTTGAAACTTCTAGTACTATTAGTTATTTGAAGGATAAGAAGTCATGGCTTATGCTCATGTGTTTTAACTAAAAAATGTTATAATATAAAATAATCTGAGTGATTATGCTAAGAAGTTTAGAGTCGCTGTCTCATTTGACCCTCATAACTTTCCATGATGTGGGAATGGGTTCAATCCTGATGAGGAAACTTGCTCAGGAATTCCCAGTGGGCAAGAGAAGTCAGGATTGAAATCCAGCTCAGGGTCTCTGTTCTCAGTCTCTACATGACACTAAGTGCCTTCTTACCCGTGAAACAAACGAGGCTTTTGAGTGATCTTTTGATATGAATATGTTTTAAAACTATAATTGAATGCTTATGATCTTAGACATATGGTCACCTTTGCTTAATTTAGACTCTGATTTTCTCACCCATTTACCTGTTGCTGAAAATTCTACTGGGTTCACTTTAACTTTTTGCTTATTTATCGTTTTTTCCTCAATCACTTTTAAAAGGGATGGGAGGGGCCTGAGCCTTCCAGTTAAGTCGTTTATCTTCTCTAAAAAGGCAAGTAACCCAAGAATATTGCCTGTGAGAGAGTTTATTAGCTTCTTTCTAAAGTGGCATCTGACTGAGCAAACCCTCCAAAGAGAAAGCCAATATGGTCGGTGAATGGGGAAGGAGGCTTGCAGAGCTGGGTCTCCTGGGAAGAGGGTCTGAGGCCAGGAAGCTGCAAAAAAGCTCATGAGTGCTCCATGCTGGGGAGTGAAAAAAAAAAAAAATGACAAAAGACACATTTTTGCCATTTTTACTTTGACTTCTCTATTTGCAGCCAATGTCATGATCTCCTGTGGTACTTGCAAATGTTATCTTCTGAGAAATTATCAATTTCAATGTGAAGCGCTTCAAAGCATGTGAAGCGCTTCACACTTTTATATGCATTAATTTCTAAAGTGGGCATTTGTTTATAGTCAGATATACTTCCCAGTTTACATTTGCATCACTTCCTGTCCCTGTCTTTATGTATTCATTCCATAAATACAAAAAATTCCAGGCCCTCTGCTAGGCAGTGAGAACAGCACAATTAGATAGCCTCTTCGGGACAAAGGAAAGAGGTACACCGCTTTCCTATGGAGGATTATGATGTAAATACAGAAGTTAGCCTCACCACTGAAGGTCACATCACAGGAGAATGGAAAAGGGGAGGTAGAGACACACACCCCCTCCAATTACCTGGCCCAAGTACTGACTCTCTCCCAGTTATTTCTCTAGGATTATTTCTTATTTGTTCTTGGTTTACTCTCTTTGATTTATCCTCTTAGCCCCCTGAGTCACACCTGTCTAAAAAAAATGAACAGCAAAGACATTTGATGGTGTCTGGAATCCTGTGTTGCTTTCTAATAGTGGAAAATTGGTTGTGAGCTTGTTAAACACAGTGGACTATGCAACTTAAAAATAACCTAAGGGATTACAGGACAAGCATGTTCAGTCTGTTCAATGTCTGTGAGACTGGACATACAGTGTTAGTAAGCTTACTTAAAACCTAGGAGTTTCCTTTCCCCCAGAACTGTGAGTAAATGAGTATTTTTACTTTTTTACTCGTGAATGGAGGAAGGCATGAGTCCATTGTTATTATTTTCAAATAATCGGTCTAGTTTATACTATTAGTGTTCAACTGTAGAAAGCTCAGAGTCCACTTTAACGGACAGTTTTAAATTCCTAATGTTAGGTAATCACCTAAATAACACCAGTAAATTATTACTTGTCAATACTGATTTTTTACTTCAAAAACATTTTGAAGCATGTGGTAAGCACCTCCTAGTATTATGTGGCAGGTGCTGCCACAAACCTTCATTTGCACCCTTCTAGTTAAGTTCTTCATTGTGACAACTTACTATCGATTTTCTGCAAAATAAAATAACACGCAGGTCAAAGCAGGCATCACAGACACAACAACAGTTTTTTTATGAGCTTACCCAGCTTGCCTTGCCAGTTACCAGAGCAGCGGTAACAAAGATGAAACTGAGCATCTTCGCCATTTTCCCCATTGAAAGGACTGCAAGAACAAGAAGAATTTCGTCAAGTTATTTTCTGTGAATTTTTCTTGAGGGCAGGGCTAGGGGCAGACTCGAGGCCATCTTGGAGGTTGGATGCAGTTCCGGTGTTGCGGGGAAATTCTCCTGGACTTTGCCTGGCTTCCCCCACAGAGACAGATCCTCTCGCTGTACCTTCAGTAGAATTGAACCTGTTCAACTGCAAATACAAAGGAGGGGCCTGCATCTGTGCTGTTTGTACACTGGTGCTGAAAAGGCGCAGGCTCTGATAACACAACACAAAGGGTCTAGATTTTCCATGAGCTGCTTCCTAGTTGTGTGGCCTCAAGCAATTTACTAAAAGGGTTCCCATCTCTAAAATGGAAATCCCAATTCCTACTTTGCAGGACTGTGGCGATTTTGATGTAAGATTTTAAGAATACCCTGGCATATGATAAGTGCTAGATGAATAGTAACTCATTTTGTAGAAGACAGCTTCTGTTTTTATTTATTTTTAAAAATATTTTATTGATTTTTTACAGAGAGGAAGGGAGAGAGATAGAGAGTTAGAAACATCGATGAGAGAGAAACATCGATCAGCTGCCTCCTGCACACTCCCTACTGGGGATGTGCCCGCAACCAAAGTACATGCCCTTGACCAGAATCGAACCTGGGACCCTTGAGTCCACAGGCCAATGCTCTATCCACTGAGCCAAATCAGTTAGGGCCAGCTTTTATTTTTAAAAGAAGAAGAAGCCCTAACCAGTTTGGCTCAGTGGATACAGCGTCGGCCTGCGGACTGAAAGGTCCCAGGTTCGATTCTGGTCAAGGGCACGTACCTTGGTAGCGGGCACATCCCCAGTAGAAGGTGTACAGGAGGCAGCTGATCGATGTTTCTCTCTCATCGATGTTTCTAACTATCTCTCTCCCTTCCTCTCTGTAAAAACTCAATAAAATATATTTAAAAAATAAAATAAAAGAAGAAGAAAAAAATTACAACAAATAGAAGGTAATGTACATTGTTTGCCTTAATGTTTAGGCAAACTACCAAGGTAATATAAAATCTTTAGGCCCTATTTGAAATTGTGGAGGAAAATTCACTTTACCATTTCTCCAGATTTTTAAAAATCAATCTTGAAGTCATTAGCCTTGATGAGAAATTTTGCCCATCCTCAGAATAACTTCTGGATGCTGCCAGTGGTGAGGTTTTTTTGTTTGTTTGTTTTTAGTATGCTATTATTGATTGAGAGAGAAAGAGAGAGAGAAAGAGAGAGAGAGAGGAAGGGAGAGGGAGAGAGAGAAATATCAATGTGATAGCAGAACATCAATCTGCTGCCCTTCACAGGAATTGAACCTGGGACCCTTCAGTCCACAGGCCAACGCTATATCCACTGAGCCAAACCAGCTAGGGCAGTAATGAGTTTTTATACATTTTAGAAGCTAAGGAGCCTAGAAGGACAGAAATATCTGTATTATCTTCCAACAAATTGTAAACATATGGTTTCTGTTTAAAAAAAAAAAAAGAATTGGAATCAAGTGACTTGTTAGCTAATTTTTTTTCTTATAGGACCTATGATCACTAGGTCCTCTCAATTTTTTATGTAAGTAGTTCCTAAACTTGGCTATCCATTAGGGCCTCTCAGGGAACTTTTAAATAATCTCCAAGTCTAAAGGTGGCAGCCAGACCTTGGAATTTTTTAGACTCCCCTCTGAGTGCAATGTTTGGCAAAGATTGCGAAGCAATCACTTAAAGACTGACTAGACAATATATTTTTAGTCTATGTTAATAAAGCAGGTAGTTCTTAGCCCTCCCGAGGCCAGACAAATACTTACAGAATGGGAGAGGCATTGCTTACATTCGGTCGCAAATAAAATGCACGGCCTTTTTGGGAAGCCTTGTAAAATACAATATGAATTGTTAGAGTATGTGAAATCTGTGCATTACAGAGAGTAAGAAAGAGTCTGCTAGATATAACTGTACTAGGGGCCCGGTGCACAAAAATTTGTGCACTCGGGGTG
>PVJC01043424.1:0-14554 GCA_004026665.1 Murina feae
CTTCAGTCTGCAGGCCAACGCTCTATCCATTGAGCCAAACCAGCTAGGGTTTTTTCCCCTCACATCTTTAATGTTCCTGTTCCTGAGAACACAGTGACGTAAGATGCATGATTACATGCCAGAAGCTCAAAGTCCAGTGAGAGAAACTCATAAATATTGCAGTTCAAAGAGAAAATTAAAGAAGGGCCATGGAAAACACATTGCATAAAATAAATTATAACATAAAGTAATTTTTTGTTGCCTCGGCTGGTGTGGTTCAGTTCGTTGGGCTTCATCTCGTGCACTGAACGCCCAATCAGGCCACATGCCAGGTTACAGGCTCAATCCCCAGTAGGGGTCTTGCAGGAGGCAACCCATCAATACATGTTCTCTCACATTGATGTTTCTCTCTCCCTCTCCTTTACTTTCTCTAAAAATCAATTAAAATATTTTAAAAGTAATTTTTATCAATGATCTCAGTTTCTCAAACCAAAACATCTAATATCTTTTTATTTCTTTGTCTTGAAGTGGATACTATTCATTATCTGATGCTATTTTTCATTCAGGCACTTTTATTTCTTCATGCTATTTCCCCCACATCTTGGCATAAGACTCAAATGTGTATCCTTTCTTAGCCACATTGACCCACTGAAGTTGTTGTAAATTCCTGTTTTCAACTGTATACCCCAGAATTATGGGTTTGGAGAAAGGCAGGACTTGCAGATGATCTTCCAACCCTGTCTTTTGGACTCTCCTTGTATAATTATGGAAAACCTTGATGGAGCACCATGACACACTCCTGAACTTCCAAATACTGTCTGTTTTACCTTTGACAATCTGGTCAATCCACAGATGAAATAATGGGCTAGATGAGAGAGAATCATTGATCGGCTGCCTCCTACACACCCACTACTGGGGAAGCTTACCTTGTTCTAAAAAGATATTATTTTAGAAATCTCATTATAGTGTTGAAAAGTAGAATTTCTTTGGTTTGAGTATAGAAAAGGTATGGTGTCTGATGTGACCCACTTAGTAAAATATAATTAACCCTCTTCACCGTACATCATGCTGCTTTGTGTGTGCATGCATGTGTGTGAGTCATCAAGAAACAAACCACAATGCCCTGGCTGGTTTGGCTCAGTGGATAGAGCGTCAGCCTGTGGACTCAAGGGTCCCAGGTTCGATTCCAGTCAAGGGCATGTACCTTGGTTGCAAGCACATCCCCAGTAGGGGGTGTGCAGGAGGCAGCTGATCGATGCTTCTCTCTCATCGATGTTTCTAACTCTCTATCCCTCTCCCTTTCTCTCTGTAAAAAAAAAAAAAAAAAAAAAAATCAATAAAAAAATTTTGAAAAAAAGAAACAAACCACTACTTGGGATGTGATGGCTGACCTATTCTCATGGTCATTTTACAAGAGAGAGGTTTGTTTACATATGTATTTATTCAAAAAACATTTATTGAATATCTACTATATTCAAAGCACTTTTAGATACATGGATACATGAGAGATACAGATATACCTGGCTCTCAGAGTGGTGGCAGGGTTCAAGTGAATTAATAAGATAATATGTTTATGTGAAAATTGCTTTATATAAGCTATTAAGTAAAAGCAAAGATTTTTACAAAAGAAACTCAAATCAATACATCTTTTCCTATTGCTTGTTTGGCCCAAAGGTTAAATCTTTCTAATTTTGTACCTTTATATACCCATATACCTGGGCATATGGAATGGCAGTAAATCAGTCTTGGACTGGGTTCATACTCTTAACGTCTCAGAAGCTATGGGGACTATGGTTGTGACAACACCGTTCATCTTGTCCAGTGTTAACCCTTCAGAGTTATAATCTTCACTCTCATTTGAGTAGAAGAGGAAGCTGAGACTAGTTTTGCCTTTTGAATCATGTGGACATTGAATGACTTGAATTTTCATCCTCACTGATTTCTTTTGCAAAATGCCCTTGCATGTCAGATGTGGGCACAGAAACCATGGTAGGACTCCCTCCTCTTGCAAAGCAAAGTGGAGTGTTACTGTCACAACAAATGCTCCTTTTCTTTTCCTCTAGTTTTCATAAATGCCCAGGTGCATAAACAAATGTCCTAGGGATTACCTGTGGCTTGCTCCAGGTCGTAATAATTTCTATATTTTCTATGTTTGTGGTCTTTTTTTTTTTTTTTTTGACTCTTTTCCTAAATTCTATTATCTGGCCTACCAAGGAAAGATGTTTATTCTCAAAACATAGATTTAGAAAACTAAGGCTCCGTGTAGGGAAATCAATGACAACTCAACTTGTTTGGCCTTTGTTCACAAAATAAGAATTGTATATCTTGGTTATGGTCTGTTAGTTGCTCTGGAATCTTTGGTACAAATTAGTAATGATCTTAGTTGTATTTGGCATTGAAAGCAGCAGAGAATAAGACACCTTTTATTCTATAGAGTAGTTCCAGCTGGTGTTGACTGGAGCCACCTGACTTTTAAATAGTGTTTATTGCAAAGGTCATCTTACATCATTGCTCTGTTGTGCAAGGTTAATTGCCAATTTGTTTTAAATATTATGCAAAAGCCTTGGCTTAGTTGTAGAAAACTTAGTGTTGAAGAATTTGACTCTTTTAGGGATGAATAATTAATGTCTTGTGATATTATATGCCTGAAAGAGAATTCTAAAGTTCTCCATGACTGTCCTTCTTCCTTCTCGTAAGTGTAAGCGTATCCTATTTTTAAAAATCCTGGAAACCACTCTATGTTAAAAAATAAATGAAAATTTAAAGCAAACATGGTGAGAAAGTATTTACAGAAAATATGATAGACAAAAGATTGCTAATTTTGTTACATAAAGAGCTTTATATAAATTTATAAGAAAATCATTAAGATTATTTAGGCCCAGCTGGCATGGCTCGGTGATTGAGTGTCAACATATGAACCTGGAGGTTGCAGGTTCAATTCCCAGTCAGGGCATATGCTTGGGTTGTGGGCTCGATCTCCAGTGTGGGGCATGTAGAAGGCAGCCAATCAGTGATGCTCTCTCATTATTGTTGTTTCTATTCCTCTCTCCCTCTCCCTTCCTGTCTGAAATAAATAGACTCAAAAATATTTTAAAAAAAGACTATTTAGGTAAGTAGAGAAAGGATGTAAACAAACATTCCGCAAAAGAGAGTTCAATTAATAAACATGGAAAATTGGTCAGTGTCACATATCAAATAGTAGATATTATTTTGTTGTTGTAATGGTTAATCAAATTAGCACAGACTTGAGAAGATTATAATATGGTGAGAGTATGCTGAAAAGCTATTGTCTAACATCATTTTGGGGTAGATAAATTGATATGATTCTTGCAAAGTAAGTTGGAAAACTATGAAGATTCTTAAAAATACTCATACCCTTCATTTTCAGTAATTCTACTTTTAGTAATCTATTCTAAGGGTATAATCTAATCTAATAAAAGAGTAATATTGAAATCGACTATTTCTACAGGATGCCTAAGCCACGCCCACCAGCCAATCAGAGCAGCTGCATGCAAATTAACCCAGCCAAGATGGAGGCTGGCAGTCACAGAGCTACAGTAAACAGCAGGCTTCTGTTGCACTAGGAGTAAATTGTCTGCCTAGGCCGGCTGGGCTTCTCCCAGCTCAGGCAACATTGTTGCAATTATAGAAGCCACGGAGCTGAAGCAAACAGCAGGCTTCCGTTGCACCAGTGATGGAGTAAACTGTCTGCCTAGGCCGGCTGGGCAAGTCTACTAAGGCACCATTCTTTCAATTATAGAAGCCACGGAGCTGAAGCAAACAGGAGGCTTCGTTACCTGCCTAGGCCTCGGCTTAAAGCAACAGTTTCAATTATAGAAGATAAATAAACCCCAGAAACCTGCTTCTAGCCAGCCTTGCTGGGACGTTGGGTCAATGGGAGCTGTGGGCAGCCTGAAAGCCTGAAAACAGCCCTCAGCCCATCACCCAGGCTGCCCAGGTACCCCAGTAGGGACTCAAAACCTGAAGGGACTGTGGGCAGCCTGAAAACACCCCTCAGCTCCTCACCCAGGCTGCCCAGGCACCCCAGTAGGGACCCAAAACCCAAAGGGGCTGTGGGCAGCCTGAAAACGGCCCTCAGCCCGTCACTCAGGCTGGCCAGGCATGCCAGCAGGTTGACATCCCCAGAGGGTTCCCAGACTGCGAGAGGGCACAGGTCGGGCTGAGGGACCTCCCGAGTGCACAAATTTTTGTGCACCGGGCCCCTAGTGTTACATAAAACACATAATGCATAAATACACTAATCTAAAGCAAAAAATTAGAACCACAGTAGATATGTTCAACAATAGGAAATGAGTTAATAAACTATGTATATTAAAGGGCGAATATTGTATGATTTCTCATATAAGGTGCATAGAGTAGTCAAATTCATAGAGACAGAGAGTAGAATGGTGATTGCTGGCATAGAGTGTGGGGATGGGTAATGGGAAGTTATTCTTAGAGTATAGAGTTTCAGTTTGGGAAGACTAAAATGTTTTGGAAGACAGATAGGGATGATAGTTGCACAACAATGTGAGTGTGCTTATTGTCACTGAATTGTACACCTAAAATGGTTAAGATGCTAAGTTTAAGTTATGTATACTTTACCACAATAAAAAACTGCATAGTGTGGGTAGGGCCTGGGATGGTTGTAGGGGTTGGGTGGAGGAGGGCAAAAAGAGGGGAAATGGGGACATCTGTAATACTGACAGTAGTAAAAAAAAATAAAAAAGTTTTAAAAATTGCAAAGTCTTTATAAGAGTATGAGTAATGTTGGTTATATGATTTTAGTTTTATAAAGCTGCATACATGCTGTGCAAAAAACATTGTCAAGAGAATGAGAAGACAAGCCACAGAATGGGAAAAAATGTTTGCAAAAGACATATGTGATAAAGGCCTGTTATCAAAAATATACAAAGAGCTCTTAAAACTCAACAATAGGAAAATGTACAGATCAGAGGAAAATAAATATGATTGAGTTTTAAAGATATGAAGAGATGAATGAAACATGGTGAATAAATGCTGACTAGATAAAACCATAATTATTTCACCCATCGATACTTAATTTTGGAATAAAAATAGCAGTTACTAAGGATAAAATGAAAAAGTTCAACATCCATCTAACTGGAGCCCCAGAAGTGAAGAATAGAGAAAATGGAAGGACATATTGTTCAAAGAGATATTTATTTATTTATTTATTTATTTTTAACATTTTTAAAAATTGATTTCAGAGAGGAAAGGAGAGGGAGAGAGAGATAGAAACATCAATGATGTGAGAGAATCATTGATCAGCTGCCTCCTGCATGCCCCACTCTGGGGATTGAGCCCACAATCCAGGCATGTGCCCTGACAGGGAATTGAATTGGGACATCTTGGTTCATAGGTTGATGCTCAACCACTGAGACATGCCAGCTGGGCTCAAAGAGATCTTTTCTAATGATTTCCTAGAATTAATGAAGACCTAAATCTTCAGATTCAGGAGACACAATGAATCCCAAACCGTAATTCACAATTAAATATGTCTTGGTTCAACTTAGACCACTAAAGACAAAAAGAAGTTTACAAAAGCAAGCAGAGAGAAAAGACAATTTACTTACAAAGAGTATGACAAATAGAGCAAACTGACATGGAAATCAGAAGACAATGGAATGATATACTACTATTCAGAGTACTGAGAGAAAATAACAGTCAACCTCAGCTAAGCCATTATTAAATAAGTGTACTTTCTGACAAATAAAAACTGAGATTTCTAACCTTTAATAGATGTATACTTCAGGAATAAGAAAAAATGTTCTCCAAAGCAATACAAAGAAAAGAGATTAAATGAAAATACTAGATTAGAGTAACATGTAAGATGGGAGGAGGGTGATCCTAATTCAAGTGTTCCAGATTAAATAAAGCATAGTTTCCAAGAGTGTAGAATATGGAAACAGACTTTCTGGGTTTGAATCCGTCTCATGATTTATTATCCGTGTAACCTTGGGCAAATTATTTAACTTCTTAGGCCTTACATGACTTATAAGTGCTTAGAACAGTGCCTAATAAACAGCAGATACCCCATCGACATTACCGCATTTTCTGGCGTATAAGACGACTTTTTAACCCAGGAAAATCTTCTCAAAAGTTGGGGGTTGTCTTATATGCCCAGTCGTCTTATACGCCGGAAAATACAGTAAGTGTATGACTATAAAGGTTCTGAGATTATTTAGAAAACAGTTGACTTATGATTATCTTTACACATTAACCAAGTATATGCGTTAAAAATTTAGGGTAACTAATAAAAGTGCAGAAATAGAGATTATACTTTTCTCATCAGAGTGAGGCAGTGAGAAACTTCAGTTTATCCAAAAGTAGACTGTAAAAGCAATGAAGATGAAGCTTATAAAAAGAGAACATTTAGAAAGTGTTAGACATTATTTGAGAAAAAAATCTAAGAAAATATATATGAATCTTCTCATTTATATAAAAGAAATACAGGAAGGATAAACCAGAAATTAAAGAGACTGCTGTAAAAGAGGTACAAAAAGGTTGGTGGGGGGATGAGAACAGAGTGATAGGCATGTGGAGGGAGGGACACTTCTCTGGGTATACCTTTTTTCATAATTCTATTAGAACTGTAGTAATGTTTCACATGCTCTCAAAAATAAACAATTAAAACCAATCAGGATGTCAGAGGGAATCCAAAACAAAATACAAATAGTTACAGATAAACCTATTTTATGAAAATAGCTAATGTAAATAGCTTTGGATTATAATACTTTGACTGGATACTGTAAAAAGCTGTACAGGATGCTGTATTTTAGTTTTAATTTATTTTTCAAAGGAGTATGGGCAAGCAATTCTGAAACTACTTTATGTGTATACTAGGATAGAGCAAATAAATAAAGTGTAGATAATTAGAGGAAGGTTTCTCGCTGTTAGAGAAAGAAGGTACACATGAGAAAGTGAGCCTTGTGATATGGGATTGAAATCACAGGCATCAGTATGAACTCGTGTGGGTTAGTGTACATACAAAGTACAGTAATTTAAATAAAACAAATAAAAAATAATTAAGTGCATAAGAGATTTTAGCAATTGATAATATTAGTTCCCAGATAGTCAATGATTCTAGAACGCCCATTTTCCTCAAGCACAAACAGAAGGCTGTGGGAAACTACACATCAAACACCTCCATGAACTTCAGAGAATCGGTAATACGCCAATCACATCCTCTGCCTATACTGCACGTAAGTTAGAAGTCAACTACAAAAAATAACCAACACTATTGTTGGGACTATAAATTGGTCCAGCCATTTTGGAAAATTGGTCATATCAATGAAAGCTGAATATATGCATAAACTATGACCCATTTTTTCTAACAGAAAAATACATGTGTATTTCTTTTAATAAAAAAAAATGTACTAGAATGTTCACTGCAGCACTATTTGTAATAGCCCTAAACTGGAAACTACCCAAATGTCCATCAACAGTAGAACAGAGAGAAATTGTGGTACAAGTTCTGCAGCAGGGACGATGAACAAACTACTGTTATATGCAACAGTGGTTGATCTCGCAAATACAAGGTTGGGTGAAGGAAGATAAAACAGCTCACATATTGAATAATTTTTGTCTATGTTAAATACTGAAGCGGCAGATTTATGCTGTTAGAAGTCAGGGTAGTATTTACTCCTGTGGAGGTGGTAGTGACTGGAAGGAGCTCGGGAGGCTTCTGTGGTCCTGGGAAAGTTCTGTTTCTTCATTTTGGTGTTGGTGACATGGCTATATTTAGTTTGTAAAAAATTCATTGAGCTATGCATTTATAGTACATCCTTTGTGTGTGCATATTAGTCTTCAATGAAAAGTTAAAATTAAACCCATATGATCCTCATATATTTGAAAATTTAAAAGCATTTACTAAGTACCTCATGAATAAGAGCATAGTCAAAATGGAAATTTGTAAATGCCTAGAATCATTGTAAAAAAATACTAAATCAAAATTCATTAAATATAGCAAAAGCAGAGAGAAATGTCTATATTTAAAAAATACGTTTTATTGATTTTTTAAAGGAGAGAGAGAGAGAGAGAGAGAGAGAGAGAGAGAGAGAGAGAGAGAGAGAGAGAGATTGGGATTGAAAAACACCGATTGGTTGCCTCCCACAAGCACTCTGACTGGAGATCAAACCCACAACCTGGGTATGTGCGCTGACCAGGAATCAAACCAGTGACCTTTTGATGATCAGGGAAAACACTCAACCAACTGAGCCAGGGTGGAAATGTCTACATTTGAATGTTTAGATTATAGAGAAGGAAAGGCTGAAGAATTAGTGAGCTAAGCATTCAACTTAAAATAGCAAAAGATCAGCAAAATAAACCCAAAGAAAATAGAAAGAACCAGAGATAAGAATACACATTAATGAAATAGAAAAAATAGAGATAAACTGAAGAAGATCAACAAAGCTAGAAGTTGGTTCTTTGAAAAGACTAATAAAATAGACAAATCTTTGGCAAGACTGATGTTGAAGAAAAAGAGAACATGAAAACACTATTAGTAATGAAAAAGATATATAGTCCACATTCAGCAGAAATTAAAAAGATAATAAAAGCAAGCTATGAATGACTCTATGCCAATAATCAAAATTTGCTGAGAGAGTACAACTTGTGTTCTCTCTCTCTCCTCTCTCTCTCTCTCTCTCTCTCTCTCTCTCTCTCTCTCTCTCTCCTCTCTCTCTTTCTCTCTCGATGTGATGTGTGATGGATGTTATTTTTCCCCTAGTTTTAGGTAATGACATACATTACTGTGTAAGTTTAAGGTTTAAGATAAATTTAGGGCCATTCTACCAGGCATGAGGTGATACCTCATTGTGATTTTGATTTGCATTTCCCTAATGGCTAGTGATGTTCGTGTACCTGTTGTCCATTCGTATATCTTTGGAAAAACATTTATTCAGGTCATTTGCCAATTTTTAAATTGGATTAATTGTTTTGTTTTAGGTTTGTTTGGTGTTTTGGCTATTGAATTGTATGAGTTCTTTACATATTTTGGGAAGTAATCCCTATTCAGATATATGTTTTGCAAATATTTGATGGATGCGTTAATTCACTTGATGGTGGGAATTCTTTCATAATATATGAATATTAGATCATCATGTTGTATACTTTAAACATATGAAAATTTTATTTGTCAATTATACCTCAGTAAAGCTGAAAAAAGAGAGGAAAAAATAAGAATTTTGCCCCTTTTTCTTTTTTGAACCACTTGCTATGTTAAACAAAAAATCCATATATACTGTTTATAAGGGATACATCTAAAACATAAAGACACACTTAGCAAAAGAATGGAATAGACAAATTAGGCAAAAGCTATAAGAAAACTAGTGTTGTTATATTACTACTAGGGGCCCAGTGCACAAAAATTTGTGCACTTGGGGGGGGGGGTCACTCAGCCCAGCCTGTGCCCTCTCGTAGTCTAGGACCCCTGGGGGGATGTCCACCTGCTGGCATGCCTGGCCAGCCTGGATGAGTGGCTGGTGGCTGTTTGCAGTGAGGCTGGCTGGAATTTATTTAACTTATAAAGTTGAAACTTTAGCCCTAACTGGTTTGGCTCAGTGGATAGAGCGTTGGCCTGTGCACTGAAGGGTCCCAGGTTCGGTTCCGGTCAAGGGCATGTACCTTGGTTGTGGGCACATCCCCAGTAGGGGGTGTGCAGGAGGCAGCTGATCGATGTTTCTCTCTCATCAATGTTTCTCTCTCATTGATGTTTCTAACTATCCCTTTCCCTTCCTCTCTGTAAAAATAAATAAATAAATAAATAAATAAATAAATAAATAAATAAATAAATACATTTGAAACTTTGTTGCTGTAACCAGAGCCCTGGTCGGGTTGCCCCTGACAACCCAAGCTCCCAGGGCTGGAAGCTTGAGCCCAAGGCTGGAAGCAGGTCTCTGGGGTTTATTTATCTTCTATTATTGACACTTTGTTGTGGAAACTTTGTTGCCACAGCCGGCCTAGGCAGATAGGAACCTTAGCTTCCTGCATGGCCAGGGCAAGCCTCCTGCTTGTTCCAGCTCTATGGCTGCTGGCCGCCATCTTGGCTGGGTTAATTTGCATATAGTCGCTCTGATTGGCTGGTGGGTGTGGCTTGGGTATAGCAAAGGTGCAGTCAATTTACATGTTTCTCTTTTATTAGATTAGATATCCTATATAATAAAGCTTAATATGCAAATCAACTGAACAGTGGAATGACCGGTCACTATGATGCACACTGACCACCAGGGGGCAGACACTCAATGTATGGGATCAGTGCCCTCCCACAGGAGGAGTGCCGCTCAGCCAGAAGCTGAGCTCATGGCTGGCAAACGCAGCAGTGATGGTGGGAGCCTCTTCTACATCCTCAGCAGGTGGACATCTCCCTAAGGGTACTGAATTGCGAGAGGGTGCAGGCCAGGCTGAGGGACACCCCCCAGTGCACAAATTTTTTGTGCACAGGACCTCTAGTATATATAGAGGGAGTATCAAAGAGCATCCACTAACATCAAATATATGTAAAGATGATAGGATGTCACTCTCCTGATTAGGTTAGTTATACTGCACAGATGACTGGCTGTTACTCCTGTGATTATGTTATAATATATGACAGCAGACTGGAGCTCATGATTCTCCTTGCTGGATGAATCAACAGTCATATTGAGAAAGCTCACATGTCCAACAACTATGGGTAGCCTCTAGGACCTGAGGGAAACCTCCAGTCAACTTCTATCAAAAAGCCAGGGCCCTCAGTCACATAGTCACAAGGAAATGAAGTCTGCCAACAACCTGAAAAGCTGGGAAATGGATTCTTATCCTGTCAAACTTCCAAATGAGAATGTAGTCTGGCTGATGTCTTGATTGCAGCTTTGTGAGACTCTGAGCAGAGGATCCAGTCAAGCTGTATCTAGACTCCTGACCCATGGAAACTGTGAGATAATAAATGTGTGGTGTTTCAAGGCACTACATTTGTAATAACTTGCCACATATAGCAGTACCAAAACACAGAAAAGTTTGTGTTGGGGTAAGTATCAAAGAGCATCACCTATATGTCCAGCAGAGTATTGCTAGGCAAATAAGAGAGGTTCTACTAAATTCCATATATTACTTTATTCATAGGTTATAGCTGGTGGTCATCCATATGCTGCCTGATTTTGATTTGGAATTGAATGAAATAGTGAAAATAAATGATTCATTGCAGTAGGTTGAAACTTTTCACTAACTGAATTCTAATGACAGTTATTATAACGTTAACATAAAAGGGTTTTTTTTTGTCTGTGGGTTTATTGTTTGTTTTGTTTTTTGGGTGTTTGCTCTGCTTGTGGTTGATTAAAGCACTTCCATGGGCCTTTCTTAGGATTTCTGGTGGGTTACTTCTTTCTAATTTTCCCTGTATCCATGCTCCCAAAACCAACAAGGATTTTTATATTAGATGCCAAATTCTATACCTTCCTTATTTCCACAAGAAATCCACTAACTTCAAGTGTTCTGTGATTTTTTTTTTTGGAGGAGTGAGGAGGAAATATCCTTTTACTGAAGGTTTGTAGAGAACCAAAGGGGGGAATCTTGAATGTACAATGCCCTAACATCATCTTGCTGGCTCTTTCCCTCTCTCCCTGAGCAATTAAGTATTTCCTCTCACCCAGAGCAGTTTTGCCCTCCTTCAGTTTTCCTCAAGGTCTAAGCTTTTATCAGAATTGACTAATCAATAGATTTCTTCCAAGTAAATGTTTTGAATGTGGCCAGACTCTGCCACTTGCCTACCCAATATCCATTCACTCCTTTTCCTTACCAACAGAACACAGTTAAAGTATTAATTTTCCCAAGTTTTTATTAGAGCTGGTAAGATGTATGTAGGCTGTATGGGGCTTTGGAGAAAACTATGATTTCCTGATATAAAGGCACAGACTCAGCTGCCATTACCCTTTTGTCCTTTCCTTTCCTTCCTGCCTGGACAGATATAGTAGTTCCCAGGGTTGCTGTCCTCTTGTAACTTTGGAGGTCAATGGCAGGGAAAGAAAATAGCAGGACAACCTTGAGACTTTGTTGAGCTGCTTCTCTTGCCCTAGTTATCAGCCTCTGGAACTATTGTCATGGGAAAGAACAAACTCTTGTATTTAATTAAGTCATTGTTTGTTGGGTTTCTGTTATGTCATCTTGGCCAATGCAGTGCTCTTCCTAAAAGGAGTTCTGGTGAGTAGTTTATTTTCCTTTCTACTTGTATCTTTATCTTTTCTGAAAGGCTTATTTTGAACAACTCAAAAAAATTGTTTCTTGTTGCTCCCTCCTTAAAGTCTCCCTCAGCATGGTGATTTATCTCAAAGAAACATGAATCTGACTTCAAGAAGCAGTGATGGTGCCTGGCCAGCATGATTAAGTGGTTGAGCATCAACCTATGAAACAGGAGGTCATGGTTCGATTACTGGTCAGGGCACATGCCCAGGTTGTGGGCTTGATCGCCAGTGGGGGTGGGGAGGGAAGGTGCAGGAGGCAGCCAATCGATGGTTCTCTCTCATCATTGATGTTTCTATCTTTCTTTCTCTCCCTTATTCTCTGAAAAAAAAAAAATTAAAGCAGTGATGGTATTTATTGGAGCCTCTAGAGCACAGGGAGAATGGCCCCATGTAGTTCACAGCAAAACTTCCTCCAAATCCTTTTTGTAAAGCTTTCTCCCCAAAATCACACATTAATTTATATTCCACCCATCTCTCTTTGCTAATTCCTCCTCAAAACTCTGTCCACCTTTCTTTCATCCTCTGACTTCTATCTTTGAGTTGAAACTTTTCTTTAAGAGAAGCTTCATGCCACCACTTTGGCAAATCCATTTGTTCTCTTCACTCTTCCCTAATTTTTCAACTTTACCTATTAGCTCTGGGAACACATCAAAAGGTCTATGTGCAGTTACAGACTTGTACTCCGAAGGCAAAGAGAGCTGTGAAAATGACACCTGAATAGTTTCTCCCATGAATTATTAGTCAAGGTCCTGAGACCTGCAATTGGCAAGCGGGAGCCCAAGGGAAGCGAATGGTGTGGTTCTGATGAATGCTGGTGGCTCAACACCCAACAAGAGCCGAAGTTTCAGTTCGAGTCCTAAAACAGAAAGAACGAAAAAACGTGCCAGTTAGTCAGGCAGGGGATGTCCCCCTTTACTTGGGAGAGGGTCAGCTTTTTTGTTTATTCAGACCTTCAATTGATTGGATTCTGTCCACCCACATCAGGGAGGGCAATCTGCTTTATTCAGTGTATTGATTCAAACGCTAATCTCATCCAGAAATACCCTCACAGACATACCCTGAATAATGTTTAACCAATGTCTGGACACTCTATGGCTCAGTCAAGTCGACACATTAAATTAACCATACAGTCCATCACACTGTGTCTCTCACACAGCTCTCTATAATATGGGCCAACTTCCTACATTGCTTTCTGCTCACTTCCCTCCCTCTGCCCTTGCTCCTTTCATACCAGGCTGTTAGTTCCATATTCGGGAGTAGATGCTTTCCTCCCCACCTTTCTCCCCTTCAAACCTCTCTTCATCCTTTAAGACTTAACCCAAATGTCACTTCCACACATTTATGTCATCCCCACCTACGAAAGCATTTCTTATATTACTACCCAACAACACAGGTGCTTTATTGCTCCCTATCTCCCATTTTCTCTCCTTGAAAAATTCTATTCATTAGTATAATAAAATCATTTCTGGAAAAGCAACACCAAGCATTCCAAGTCTGGTTTTTGTTACCAGATTTTCCCCCCACATGATTCTCACCATGAGCGTGAAGCTATGGTGGTGTTGTGACAAGATGTAGTTGGCTCTGCTTTGTGGTTGGTGCTGCCAACCTCTGGATTAAATAATAAAGAGCCAGTTGTATATATACTATTTAATCAGGATTTTTAAAAAATTGTGTAGAGTTATGGAATCAGTAAATGCATTTATGATTAATGCTATTTTCATTTCATTGAAGTAAAAGTACATTATGTGAATTATCAAGGGAGGACTATCCTACTTTTCCTTTTCTAGAAATGACCAATTTTCCATTTAGAGTCTTCCTCCTCAATGCTACCCCCCTCTCCAATTATTACAACTTCTTTTTGGAAAAATTGGGATCAGTTAATATATTTATAGTAAAAATTTTAAAATAACTAAATATTGGGATATTTCCCACATTACCATATATAAATAAATGTAGTGCCTTTATTTAATTTTTATATGTTGCAATCTGAGAAAAATGTATTTAAATGAGATAAATACTATATTTTTACAATTTTATTCTCTTGTCAGGAATTTTCTTTTAGGAATCTTAGGAAATGTGCCATTGTGGGCAGAGAAATTTACCTTGGAGAAAAATGAATCAGCATCTAAATGTCCATTCTTTATAAATCATTGTGTTTTAAGAGCAAAATTAGAGTTATTTCACAATCTTTTATAAGCAAATGGAAATTAAGTAAAACAACTTTATAATTCACAAAACTCTTTTTGATGGAAGAACATAAGCAGGGCATTTAAATGTAAAAATGCAGAAATTTTCAAGAGGATTCCTTGGTGCCTGTCCACATGCTGTGGTTTTGGGGTCCA